>PVKH010029017.1:0-12723 GCA_004027955.1 Chaetophractus vellerosus | reverse complement strand
CTGCTAGAACTACTTCCACTGCTGCTACTGGTTGAACTGCTACTAGAGCTACTACTGCTACTGCTTTGACTTCTATTCTTGTTTTTATTTCTAGTTTAACCTCTACTTCTCCTCGAGTTTTGGTTTTACTCTTGCTCTCGGTTTTTCTGTCAAGACTGGCTCTACAAGGACCTCAGGGAGTTTTACAGATTCTACTGGAAACTCCTTCCTCTCAGGTAGTAAATGCCTTCACAACTGATTAACCTGTGGTAGTGGCTATAAAATAGCTAATGGCAAAGTCTCAGGCTGAGAGAGAGACTGGAGCTGGAGTACTGTTGGAGGCTGAGATTGGGACTGAGATTGGGGCTGGGGCTGGGGCTGAGGCTAAGCCATAGGCTGTAGTTGGGGCTCAGATCTTTTTTATTCTTTTTCCTCAGGCTCCCTCCCTCCCTCCCTTCCTTCCTTGCATTTCCTTTATTTGTTGGGCAGGTTTATTTTACTTTGTTTTTTTGCTTATTTTGGTTTTGTTTTTTTTTACCGGGAGGTCCCAGGGATCGAACCCAGGTCCCTCCATATGGGATATGGACGCCCAACCATTTGAGCCACATCCATCCCCCTCCTTTTCTATTTCTAAAGCACTAGAATTCTCTTTCCCAGGAGAAAGAGATTCACATTCTTTATCAACTCAGTTTCCATTACCTCCTGCTCAGCAATTATGTTTTTTACATTCTCAACCATCTCTAGCACATCCATAACTTTTTCAGGCTGACTATCCTGCTGCTTCTCAGTTTTCCTTACCTCAGTTTCTCCCTCCATCTTAATCTCCACTTCCTGATTGTGCTCCTCCTCCCGTTCTTTCTCTACATCACTATGAACCATACCTATTTCCTTTTCCTCTTCCGCTCTGCTTCCTCTATTTCTTCATTATTGTGCTATTAACTGGCTCCACCAACTTTTCCTTTCACTGAGCCACCTTACCCTCTTCTTGGTTCCTTCATTGACTGTCTTCTAGGCCTAGTCTCCATTTTATTTATTTGTCCTGCAAATTCAATACATCTACCTTCGAATAAAGAATTCATTTTTCTCTGTGACTCTTCTATTAGTTTTTGGGTAGCTGGACACATTCTTCCAGGCATGTAGCACAAATGGGGCTTTGTCTTAGTTCTTATATATTTAATTATCTTGGCATTATGCCCATTCCATTCTCCTTGCAGCTGCACAAGCTCAACTTTTTGTCCAAAAGCTGCAGTTGTGTCTGTTTAGGATGCCTCTATTCAAACAGTTCTCTTCTCTCATTTTCAACCTTCTTCTTCTTCTGCCTGTACTTCAAGTTTCTGTTCAATTTCCTGGTGCCTCTTTTGCCTCTCATTAGCAAGGTGGAGTCTTGTTTACATTTCCGAAGGTTGCCCATCAACAATCCAAGTATTCGTTGATTTCTTTGCTTTCTTTTTTCATCCATATTTTGATCCTGGATAAGATCTCTGCATGTATGCTCTTTTGAGGTAGCTACAATAGAAGACTGCAATGCTGGCTTTTTAGCATCATCATCCTCTGCATCACTTTCTTGGCGTGATTCTCTCCTCACCGGCGCTTCCTGCCCAGCCTACTGACTGCCCCTTCAAGGACTGTCTGTTTGGCTGGGGGGTCCTCCTCCACTATCTGAAAACCCACGCCTCAGCAACATACTACCGCATCCTCTACCTTCACCAGAACCCGGAAGGGTTAGCAACCTGGCATGGATGGGACTCCATCATGCGGATCCCAACCCGGATGAGTTTGTGTATATTCTCATCACGTTCTTTAGCCTCTCCTTGGTCTTTTCTAGCTACTCCTGACAAGTCCTTACTGTGACCGTCATCGTCTCCCTGCAGCAGGCCTGAGACTGCTCCACAGGCCGCACCTGGTTGTGCAGCCCCGTGAGACGGGACAAGAATGACTGCTGTGTTCAGTCAATGACGATAGGCGTTGTTTTCCGACCTCAACCACTCAGCTATTGGAAGAGGGGAGAAGTCGCCGGCCTTAAGACTCTGGGCCAAAGAAAAGCCTTTCAGGCAATCGCCTCCTTCCACAATTAGGTGGGGGTGCGGGAATCCGCTACTTGTGCACACCGGGGGCTGGTATGAGAGCCTTTTGGGCCTTCGGGGATGTGGGCTTGAGGACTTGGTATTCTGGCAAAGGACGTTTCCAGCGTATGCATAAATTTTAATGTGACTGAAATAATTTTATGATTTTCTCTTCAGCCTCAAACTCCTTTCTTTTCTTTAGTTTCTTCTCTTGGGGATAAAATCATCAAAATGACAATTTTTACTATTAGAGGTCAGTTTTGGGATCACCCCCACGATGAAACCTATGATTTCTGCAAGTTAAACTTAAGAGGGAAGCCTCGTGAAGATTTACTTTGTAATCTGAAAGATGCTGTAGAGAATTTCAGCAGAACTGATAGGAGGGAAGGTGGGCAAGAGGATGGGTATTAGGAGGGGGTAGTCTGCAACAAATCTGTGTGTAGCTGATCCACGTAGAGATCATTGGGTTCTGTATGTAGAGCTGGTCAAGAGAGGTCTGCTTTGAATCTGGGAGGGAGGTGGGCAGGAGAAGGCCACAAGTAAAAGCATAGCCTAGAAAGATAAAGACTTCATGTCTGAGGAAGAGACTCCCATGCAATTTCATCTGAATTAAATGCTCAGCCTTGAGTCCTAACACCCTACTACCACCACTGTCCCATCCCAACTTGTGAGCTGGTGTGAGTACACAGAAGTGCTGTTCCAGAAAATCTACTGAATATTTTTTCTGTCATTTTCGATTCCAAATCGGTAAGATGAGAATAATGGAATATATATTTTTTCTACTTATCTTTGCCAGACTCAACTCTTCGAATGAAATATAGAGAAATATCTTCAGGAACTTGTGTTAGGTAAGGGTTGGGAGGGGAAGAGATTGCTAACACAAGGAGAGAAGGCAGAAGAGGCAGGGATGTACACGGCTTGCAGTTGCATGCTGGAAAGAAAGCAGAAGCCATCTGGGATACACCACTAAAGCAGGCAGGAAATCAGACCTCACAATAGGGCAAGGTGAGAAAATGGCTTGGGAGGCATTGGGACAAAGTGTGGGACAATTAGATCTAAAGTCTCCTCCCCGTGCTCTCAAAAATGCTTTAGTCACTCCAACTGTCCTTCAAAAAAAAAAAAAACAAAACAAAAGAACAAACTCTCCTACTCTTTTATGTGGATAGCTCACATATTATGGGCCTAAAGTAAAGTGCTACACAAACACTGATTCAAGCCCAGGGTTATCAAAAGATTGCTCACCCTTCAACCTGGAAAATCTAGAGCTGGCTTCCTGGCAAAGAACTGCAAACCTGGAGTAAAACAGACTTTCAAGTGTACTCTTTCGGAATTGGCCTCTCTAGGTGGCTGCTCAGTGCTCCTGGCTTCCTTTTTCCCTATCTTACTTAGCCAGTCTGGTCCACCAAGCCTGGCAGTAGGTCCACACTTTCCTAGGTCAGTCGGAAGCAAATCCAGGAGCCTACTCATCATTTGGCAGATACCAAGATCCGCTTGCTTCTGGATTCCCACAGCTGGGGGTCCTAGCTCCCGGCTCCACCCGGCATACACAGTCTCCTAGTCCCAGAGAACCTAAAGGTAAGTTCTGGGGAGAACATCATGGGAGCTGGGCCTTTTTGCATTTTTGAGTAAATGATTTTGTCTGCACTCCCAGATTAAAATCGTGACCATTAAACCATACTTTGTGATTCACCACACACGCGAGTCTTTTTCACCAGTCCTGGCATGTTCTCGTTCTCCTCACATTCTTTAGGCTATCTTTTCAGTTTCTTGATAATGTCCTTTGTTGAACAAAATATTTAATGTTGAGGAAATTCAATTTATGTAAATTTTCCCTATTGCTCATGCTTTTAGTGTAAAATTTAAGAATCTATTGTCTAATACAAGGTCCCAAAGATATTTCTCTCTATTTCATTCTGAGAGTTGGATAATTTTAGATCTATGTTTAGGTTATTAGTGTATTTTGAGTTAAGTTTGGTATAAAGTATGATATAGTAGTCCGTTTTCATTCTTTTGTATGTGGATAACCAGTTTTTCTAGCACCATTTATTGAAGAGACTATGCTTTCCTCATTGAGTAGACTTGGCACACATCAAAAATCAATTGGCCTTAGGAGAGCAGATGTGGCTCAAGCAGCTGAGTACCTGCTGCCCACATGGGAGGTACCAGGTTCAAGACCCAGCCCTGGTAACTCAAAAAAAAATCATTTGGCCATAGACTTGTGGATATATTTCTGAACTCTCAATTCTATTCCATTGACTATAAGTCTGTACTTTTGCCAGTACCACACTGTTTTAAAAACAGTAGCTTTGTAACAAACTTTGAAATTGGAAGGTGGGGGTCCTCTAACTGTACATTTTCAAGATGGTTTTGGCTATTTGGAACTTGCAGTTTTTCACCGTTGAGGATGTTTTTCAGCCATGGGTTTTCCATATATACCATTTATCTTGTTGAAGAAGAACTCTTCTATTTCTAATTTTTAAAACATTTTTTAACAAAAAATAGTGATGGGTTTCCTCAAATGCTTTTTCTCATTAATTGAGGTGGTCATGTGGGCTTTTTTTCTTTCATTCTATTCAGGTAGTGTATTACATTGATTGGGTTTCTTATGTTGAACTACCTTTGCATTCCTTGGATAAATCCCACATGATCATGGTGTATATTCTTTTCTGTAACCTAAAGCTTCTTTGAAGGTAAAGTGAAAAAAAATAGGACACTTGGGGAACATACAGAAGAAATTTTCACTATACACAAAAGATAACAGAGCTTATGGTGATGAAAGACACAGTGAAAAAAACTTTAAAATTTTATTATTTTTAATTTTTATTTTAAAATTTCATTTATTTATTTATTATCATTTTATTTTATTATCATTTGTTTATTCCTGGTGGGTTTTTTTTTTTTTGCTTTGTTTTTAGGGAAGTTTTGGATTACGGAAGTGGCAGGGGAGGATCACTGTTGCAGGTTGTTGGTGATGGAGGGCTGTGTGGGGAAGAGTGCACCTGGGGCATGCCTCTGTGGTATATGAATATGTTCAAGTGGTCATGGGGCATTGTCTTAGTGGATGGAAACCCACACAGTAACTGAAAGACTATTGAATTCCCATCCTGAGAAGTCCTGCTACATTCTCTAATCGAGTGGCAAGTGTCCCCTGAGTACATGGGCAGTACCTAGCGAAGATAGACAGGCCATTATGCCAGGCCATTGATATTGATGGTTGTAGTTATGAACCTTTTCTTGTGAAATTGAAACTTAGTCTAGTATTATATATTAACCAAGAGTTATCTTCTGAAATCCTCCTGTTGCTCAAATGTGGTCTCTCTCTAAGCCAAGCTCAGCATATAAACACATTACCTTCACCCTGACATGGGACATGATTCCTGGGGATAAGCCTCTCTGGCACTGAGGGATTTTTATGAAGTGCTGACTAGTGATGAATCTAGGGGAAAAAATCTTTGACCAAAAAGGGGAAATATTAAATACAAATGGGTTTTTATGACTAAGAGGTTTCAAAGTGAGTCAGGAGGTCATTCCAGAAATAACCTTATGCAAGTCTCAGCAGGATCTCATTGACTGCCACAGTAAACAGTGCCTCAAACAGCAGAGCTCCTGAGGGCACTAGACATCTAGATAGGCACCGGTACACCACATGGGAGGCCCCGGGTTCAGTTCCCGGGGACCTCTCCGAGCGGGCAGACCGCCTGAGAAGGCAAGCTGCCGTGGGCAGGGCAAAAAGGCACCACGGGCAGGGCATAGCCACCACAGGCAGGGTGAGCCGCCTACAAACAGAGCAAACCCGGCTGCGAATGGAGCAAAGCCACCCGGGAATGGAAGCAGAGCCGCCCACAAGTGGCGCAAGCCGCCTGCGCAGTGAGCTGACTCGGTGCGTAGCTACAATGGGGGGCAGACAAAGCAGACATAGAAAAACAGAAAAAATGAACACACAGCAAGAGCAAACAGAAAGGGGAGGGATATGTAATAACAACAACAACAAATAAAGTATGTTATCCATTAAAAAGAAAAAGATATAATTGGTAAGACCCTCTTCATTATTGTCAAGAACAAATATTGTAGTGCATGCTTTTACATGTTATTTTAATCACTTGAGTCCAAATCTTGTTAGTAGGTTTCCAACATTATTTTTCTTTCATAAATTAAAAAAACCAATAGGGATTAGGGGAAAAAACCAATAGGGATTAGGTTATTTTGTATGTAACTTGGTCTTGGATTTTAAATTCACATCTTCTTTTAGTTCATGTTCACAAGACCAGGAATTGTTCTTCAGTCTTATGTCATGCTATGACAGCTGGCTCCTGAGGGGTGCAGCTTCTGCTACATCAGAATCAGCCATCTTGAGGATTTCAAAGCATTTCTTAGCTCTAATCATCTGCCCAGATTCCCCTTTCCATTATGAATAGATCTGGTTTTCACAGTAGAACTCAGAGAACGCTGTCTCAATCCATGCATTTGAAGAATATTTAAATTTGATCTCATTTGCCCGAGGAGGCAACTTCAGCTACCCATATTGTCCAAGTAACCAGTTGCCACCACCAATGTAATCAGTTTTACTCATCAAGGAAATATTTAAAAGGTTCATTGATGCAGCATTGCAGCCTCTTCAGATGTTTGGGGATAATATTCCACAGAGAAATTGATCCCCGTGCATTAGGTAACCAGTTATAATGAGGTAAATTAGTCTTAAAACCTTCCGGAAATCTTTTAACGTGAATAAAAGTAAAGGTGAAACTGATTTCGTGATAGTTCAACAACCATCAGTAGCCACTGATTTTGGAAAAGATGTTTCCTTATTTGGTAACTGCAACAGTAAAGCTGTGATAGCAACAGTGAAGATGAAATAGGTGGAAAAAATAGATTAAGAAGTGAAAGCCTCGTGGGTATGTTAAAAAGGCGGCTTTCTGCGAAACAGAAGCAGAAAGGTAAGTGCAGGATGCCTTCCGGAAGCTCTGCCGATGAAGACACCTTCGCTTCCTCCTCAGCTCCCATCATGTTTAAGAGGTACCAGGCATTCAACCCAGGACCTTGTCCATGGGAAGCAGGTGCTCAACCACTTGACCTACATCCCCCATCATCTTTGAAGATATGAGCGCTCCAATGCCCATCCGGCCAACTTCCCACTGCAATCATCACTAGAGTCCTACCCCGTGGCTCTTGGATAGACAAACTCTGAGGAAAAGTGCGTTAAAATGGAAGTGAGGGTCAAAGCCTTGGTTCATTCTTCCAATCCATGTTCAGCACTGAATGGCGTTTGAGGGGATTTCCACGATTTTCAGTCTGAAGCTGTGTGCCAAGAACAAAGTATGTCATTAGAGAGTTTGGAATCTCGGAGTGGAGACTTGCAACTTCACCTTGATGAACATGTACCTGTAATTAGGACTACACTCAGTATACTGGGCCTTTAGATGAGGGGATGTATCCTTTGGAAGGATCACGTAGTTATTGTCTGGACAGTTCTTCTCCCATGGATGTTTTTGCATTTCCTTCCTAAGTGGGAGGGAACAGTTTTCCTGAAGATGAGAGTCAGGTAGAGCAGGACCTAGTCCCTGCCCCAGATATCTTTGTGGTTTGTTGAGCCGCACCACAGGCGTCTATTACGGAACTGAGAGCGAGTCACAATGACCTCCCTCCTCTCTCAGCTTTGCTACCTCCAATGCAGAGTAATCAAATCCAAAGGAACTTCAGTGGACTCCCTGGCACGGATTCCATGTGTCTGAAAGTGTGTGGTGTCATTTGATTTTTGATCCTAACTCTGGTCCTGGGGTTGCAAGAGTTTATGACTATGAAAAGTAGTGGTCCTATGGTTGTGACAGAAGACCTGAAAAAACTTGAGGACCAATCACACGGTGGGGGGCAGAAGGGAAGCTAGCAAATGTGCCAGATACTTCTTTTTTTGTTCGAGATAGTGCTGACGATCATTATCTTTTATGTGTGAGCTTTTGCTGGCAGGGGAAAATGCTTCACATTAGAACGCTCAAACGGTAGGTTTAGCTTTTATGAACAATCAGATGTGGAAGCACCTATTTCTATTGTTGATCCAGTTGAACGCTCAATCAAGGACTCTGAAAATGGAGCTTTTTCTTATTCAAGGTCTCAATTGCCTAGATCTGCCACTTACCCTGTCAGGCTGACCAATCTAGTATTATGGTTCATGCAGATACGTTCTTTGCAGTACCTGTGTCGTTTGTTATACGTCAGTATACCAGAATAGACAATTTAAAAACTGCCTTTGCCAAACAAATGAAATATTATTTACAGGAGAATCACTACTGAAAGATTATGAGAATCGCACATCTTACACTTTGGGATCAAATAAGAAGTTGGAAATACGGTTTACAAACGTTCATTGATATCAAAATCTTTTGCTGCCATAACTATTTTAGTTCTATGTGTAAAAGAGTAATCAGTTTGTTTGGGCATGGGGGAGTGTCAGCAAGGTGTCTTGGGTTTATTTAAGTTCTTTCAAAAGGGAAGTCTTGACGTTTCAGAAGTGTGAATTATCTTTCATCAATGTGCAAAATAATCACAATGTGAAATATCAGAATCTCCCTTAATTCACTCCCCCAAGTCATTTGCTGCTATCCACTGTGATTTTTATGCAGTAAAAGCATATTTCATGTGTATTCAACCCTAAGTAAAGTTGAATGAAATTTAATAGAATGAAAATTATGTCTCTTTAAGTGACCTATTTCAAAAGATAGTGTCAAAGAAAACATACCCGCTTGATAAAACACAGAACTTATATATACACTGGAAGTGACTTTTTACTTTCATACTTTAGAAAGATTTATTTAGAATTATGAATTGACAATTTTGGGTAATGAAAAGCAGATCTGCAATATACTTTTACAATACATCTTTTTCTAAATTATTTTTAGGGTTCTGCCAAATTTTTTTTGATTGTGAAAAGCTGAATTTTTCTGTTGCCATTATTTTTCATTTTGTGGTTGTTGCCTATTTTTTTGAAAATGATCATACATAAAAAAATTGTAAAGTAATGTATACCACCAATTTAGAAGTTTTTGCCTTCTCTGTCATTTAACTCTGACACCCATTGGCATAATATACAAAGACCTATGGAATTAGAACTATTATTTAAAAAATATTAGATGAACATAGTTTCCTGTGATTCCTTTTTTAATCTATACTTTCACTTTACTTAAAATGTTTTAACTGTAATTTCTTTAGCTTAGTCAACATTTTCTGAGGTAAAACATAATTGTAAAACTAATTTTCATAAATAGACTGGATTCTCTTTCAATATTAAATTTTTTCCCCTCATACTCATTAAAAAGAGTTTTAATTTTGATGAAGTCCATTTTATTTATCCTCCCCTTGTATTCTTCTAAGAGTTGTATGCTTCTAGCTCTTATATTTATGTCCTTGATCCATTATGAGTTAAATTTTCTATATGGTGTGAAGTAGGGGGGCCCACCTTCCTCATATTGCCTGTGGATATCCTGTTTTCCCAGCACCTTTTGTTGAAGAGACTTTTCTTTCCCCAATTGGGTGGACTTAGCACCCTTGCCAAATATCAGTTGTCCACAGATCAAGGGTTAGTTTTTTAACTCTCAATTCTTTCTATTGGTCTGTATGTCTATCTTTAAGCCAGTACCACACCACTTTGATTACTGTGGCTTTGCAGTAAGTTTTAAAATACAGGAAATGTGAGAACAACGACGTTGTATTTTTTCAATATTCATTTGGCTCTTCAGTGCCCTACAAGATTCCATATAAATTTGAGCATTGGCTTCTAATTTCTGCAAAAAAAGCTTGCTGAGATTTTGATAGTTATTGCATTGAATCTGTAGATTGTTTTGGGTAATATTGCCATCATACCAATATTAGGTTGTCTTATACATGAATACAGGATATCTTGCCATTTACTTTGGTCTTTATTTTTTTTTTAGCATGGTTTTGCAGTTTTCAGTGTACAAGTTCTTAACATTCTTGGTTAACTTTTTCCCAGGTATTTTATTCTTTTAGAGGCTATTTTGAATGGAATTATTTTTTAATTTACATTTCAGATTGTTACTTGCTGGTGTATAGAAACACATGATTTTTGCATGCTAATCCTGTAGACTGAATTTTTGTTGAATTTTTTTAAAGTTTTAAAATTTTAACAAATAGATGTTATTGATACATATTAATAAAGTATACAATGCATGTAAAATATATAATCAATGGTATGCAGTATAATCACTTCAAGCATTTTTAGAGCATTATCATTGTTTCAATAATAATATTAATAAACAAAAAAACAGACAAACAAGAAAATTCTTCACCTCTCAATCTCTCTCTGTTTCCCCTGCTGTACACACCTGCTATTCCTGGTTATTCTTGCACAATTATTTATTTATTTATTAAGCAGTTTTATTGAGATATATTCACATACCACATGATCTGTCCAAAGTGTATGATCAACAGCTTTTAGTACAATTACAGAGTTGTGCATTCATCATCACAAAAACTTTTGAACTCTTTAAAAAAAATTTTTTTTATTTTTTAAAAGATACTTAGATTACACAAATGTTACACAAAAAATATAGGGATTCCCATATACTGTACTCCCCACACTTCCCACATCCTCCCACATAAACAACATCCTTCATTAGTGTGGCACATTCATTGCGATTGATAAATGCATCCTGGGCCATTGCCACTGAACATGGGCCATAGTTCACATTGTAGTCTAAACTCTCTCCCACACAGATCTGCATGTTATGGGATGATGTAAATGGCCTATATCTGTCACTACAATGCCATTCAGGATGATTCCCAAGTCTCAAAAAAGTATTACAACTGTTTTTCCCTCTCCCTGCCCCCAGAGCCTCCAGTGGCCACTGCCTCTACACCAATGTTGTAATTTCTTCCATTGCTAGAATCACAATACATCCATAGTAGAACACCAGTAAGTCCACTCTAGTTCATAGTTCATTCCCCAATCCTGAGGACTCTAGGATGGCGATGTCTACTCTAATTGAGAGGGGGCTTCATCCCATACCATTGCCTTTTCCCAACCTCAAGGGGAAGGTATTCAGCTTTTCACCATTTAGTATAGTATAGAGCCGATGGATGGGACTCTCTTGCGTGCAGTTGTAGGCTCTCTCATTTCCTTGGTATGGTGGTTGTCAATCCTCACCTCCGTGTTAGTTGTCCTGGGTGAACCCAATAAACTGGAGAATAGGTGTTGCAAATCTGCTGAGGTTCCAGTCCTAGCTGGCACATGGACAGCCCAAAGATTCCAGTCTCCTGGACATACACCCACAAACTCCAGCACCAAGTAAAGGTTTGAAAAGAAGGGACAGATAAGCCATGTGTGGGGAAGCCATAATTGAGTCCAACTCTGTCACTCTCAGGAGCACAAACTCCAAAGTAGGGCCCAATGGGAAGGCACCAAACTCTGGAGCTATTTGCCCTGACCATAGGACCTGAGTGTCTCCAGAGCCCTTAGGAACCCCACTATTTGGGGTAGTATCCACTTTGACAGTCTATGAGATCCTGCTAAGATTGCATAAACATTACTTCCCGACTCACCCCTAAGTCTCCTAGACATATAAACTCATTTGACTTTACCCTTTCCCCCTTTTATTCGAGGTCCTTTTCCAATTGCCACTAATTGGTGCTTGGTAGTGACACCTCAGCACCAGGGAGGCTCATCCCTGGGAGTCATGTCCCATGCTGCGGGGAAGGTATTGCATCTATATGCTGAATTTGACTTAGAGAGAGAACACATTCGAGCAACAAGGAGGCTCTCAGGAGGCAACTTTTAGGCACCTCACAACTTTGTTGAATTTTGTATTAGTATGAGTAGTTTTCTTGTGGAGTCAGGGATTTTCTATATGAAGCATCATATTATTTACAAATAGAGGCTGTTTTACTTCTTCTTTTCCAATTTGGCTGCCTTTTATTTCTTTATCTTGCCTAATTTCTCTGTCTAGAACTTACAATACAGTTTGAATTATGGTTGTAAAAGTGAACATCATTGTCTTTTTCCTAACCTCAAGGGGAAGGCATTCAGCTTTTCACCATTTAGTATAGTATTAGCGCTGGGTTTCTCATATATGCCCTTTATCATATCAGGTAGGTATATTCTATACCTATATTTCTGAGTGTTTCATCATGAAAAGGTGTTTGATTTTGTCAATTGTCTTTTCTTCATTGAAATGATTATGTAATCCCTTGTACCATAATAAGTCCATCATGTCACTAATACTTAAAGATAGTTACTGATTATTAGCAACAAAAATAAATGAAAAGTGTTTTTGCCAGGAAGCTTAGTGAGACAAGACATTGTCCTCACTAGTGGCAGGAGCTATGAACACTATAGTTGCTACTCAACTTTCCCTTCTTTCACTTTCCATTCTAGATTTTCCTAACTTCAAGCAGCTCTTCAACAGAATTATATTATTGACCTAGTAATATCACTGAATCTTTATCATTGAGGGATATGAAATTTTGATAGGTTCTTGTTAGACCATAGTTTCTGCAAACACCTCATTCCAGATGCATTACACTAAGCCTCATTTTTTGAAGATCATCATGATAATGCAGTTGATTGCTGGTATAGTTTTTATTCCATTCCCTGCTAGCTAACCCTCACAAAGACCCTAAAGTTAACAGGCAGCAATGATAACTTCAGGTTGTGTGCAATAATTGTTTATTTAGT
>PVKH010029016.1:0-12736 GCA_004027955.1 Chaetophractus vellerosus | reverse complement strand
TCCCAGCACTTCCCCCCAAAGCTGGGAGGAGGCAAGGAAGCTATTCCCCTTAGAGGTTTGAGAGCCAGCGTGGTCCAACGGGCTCCTTGATTTCGGACTTCCAGCCTCCAGAACTGTGAGACAACTCTTTTCTGTTGAATGAAGCCACCCAGTTTGTGGTACTTTGTCACAGCAGTCCTAGGAAGCTAAGACCGAGCTCAAATCTTTGTGCAAATATGATTATTTCTTCAAAATAAACTTCTCAAAGGGTAATTGCTGAGTCCAAGGATATCATTCATTTTAGAGCATTACACCCTCTGAGGTCTAATATGGGAAAATCCTGGCTCCTGAAGCAGGCAAACTCTTGAGCTATATTTGGGGGTGGTGGCTGCAAGCCTGAAAATGCTGTCAGGAGGCCGGCGTGGAAGAGCGCGTTGTCGTGAAGGCCCACGTGGTGACCGCGATGTCTGTTTCAGGGCCTTTCCCCCCTCACTTCAGTACAGAGTAACATTAAGAAGTTTATTAAGAGAAACTTCCTGTTTTTATTCCTTGTTTTTAAAAACACAATGCATCTCATATACCCCCCAGGCACCTCAGGAGGGACGGGGAGCCCCAGGGCTCAGGATCGAGGACCTTCCGGCCCCCAGTTGGCAGAAGCTGAGCCTCGGGGTACTCGGATGCCCACCGGACCTCTGTCTCTGAGACAGACCTGGGACTGGCCAGCTGCCCACTTAGAGTGGAGCAGACTGTTGCTTTGCTTCCGGCCTCCACCAGGACAGTTCTGGGAAAAGGGCAGGGCTGAGCATGCAGGTGGGGGCATCTGTGGGGAGTGGGAAGGCAGAGATAGGGAAGGGGGTCTCACGCCCACCCTGCCTCCCCCCGATGACTTTCTTCACAAGCTGGTTCCGGGTTTGAGGCCACAAAAACAAACAAAAACCCTGCTGCATAATGGTTTTCCCCCCAGCTGGCTATTAGCTCCCGGACACAGCATGTTGGTCTAGTCCCACACGTTTCCAGCCATTTTGGCTATGAGAACAAACACGTTTAGGTTTCCTGAGACTCATTCGGCTCACCTTTAGTCTCCGCATCCTATCAACCAGACTCCTACCCTTCCCGTGGCAGGCTAGCCTCTGGGTTCTTTGGGAGGCTCATGGAAGAGAGGGGCAAGGCCCTCTACAGCGACCTCTCCTTCTTCCTGGCACTCACTGTGCTGCTGTCAGTCCTGTGCTCAGGGCTTTTTTTTTTTTTAATTATTATTATTTATTATATATCCCCCCCTTTTCTGCTTGTTCTTGCTGTGTTCATATTTTTGCGTTCTTCTGTGTCTGCTTGTCTCCCCTCACTGCGGCGACCCGCCGAGTCTGCTCACTGTGCGGCTGCCTGCCTGCCTGTGGCGGCTTTGCCCTGCCCATGGCGGCTTTGCCCTGCCCGCGGCGGCTTGCCTTCTCAAGGCGGTCTGCCTGCTCGAGGAGGCCCCGGGAACCAAACCCAGGGCCTCCCATGCGGTAAACTGGTGCCCTACCAATTGGGCTACAGCCGGCCCCAAGGGCTTTTGACTTATTTGGTGGAACAGGTCCTTGCATTGGCTTTGGAGTGGGTGACCACATACTCTTCTCCCTAGGTAGGGAATTTTTTCTTTTTAACAAATAAATATTGCATTCCCTCAAAGGGTGGTCTCTAGCCCCCCTTGCAGCCTTCCTAATACATGGAAGGGGGACCATGGGCAGGGCGGGGCATTGAATGTTGGGCTGGAAGTGGTAATTCTGCTTCTGCCGACATGGTCGCCTTCAGGAAGCTCTTTGCGAAAGGGGCCGACTCCAATTCCCGTTGAACCTCCTAAATTAGAATGTGGTCTACTTAGAGACTTTTGTTCTCAGCTGTGGGCTTTAGTCACCAGTCCTGGCACATCTAGCCTCTGGCGTCATTGGAAATTGGGGCTAATGAAAAGGAAGAGTAGGAAAAATAAGGTTAAACTGGGGAGAGGTGAGTACACAAAATGTGTGCCATCAGATCCTGTGAAATTACTGCAGGTAATTGAGTTTTCCCAACATGGTAGGAAAATACCATCAGTGACAGAAATTTTATTAGTGTTTCTAAAAATATCAGTTGCTTAGAAGCACAACTATTCCTGGTACTGAGATGAACTGCTCCCGTGGCCCTTGTAGAGAGAACACTGGGTACTGCAGTAAACAATGTCCTCAACAATAGCCTCAAAGTCAGTGTATTGCTTTTTGTATTCCACGATGTGAGTCCATGTGTATTATCACACTTTCGTGAAAGCAGTTCTATGGGGGAAGGGAACCAAACACTGATGTCCAAACCAGGTAAGCGGCAATCTGAAAAAATGAGTAATTTGAGCATATATCTTATAGCTAGAGGAAAGGAGAGACTGCCTGACAGCTCTCTATAAATATTAAATCTCTAAAGTAGGTTTTGATGAAAGCTAAGCCATCAGAGTCTTCAAAGTTATCCTTACAGCTGTAGCTAAAGAACAGATAAGCCATGTTGCTGGGTAAGTGAAGTCCCACGTGCTTAACAGTCAGCTAGACAGGGAGTGTAAAACGGAGCCTAATAGGACACATGCCACATGGAAATCTCCCCCATTTTCATTTGCAGATGGGTTGAGTCCAGGCAAGCCCAAGGCTGCTTTTGATTAATAGCTTCAGTTTTGCTTTAACACATAGACAAATGGGCAAAAGAGGCCCTCAAATTCTACTCTGTGGAAAATGGCTCCAATTTGTAGATACGAAGCTATAGTGAGTCCCTGAATTTATATTTCCTACAAGCAGATTAAATCAATATTTTATGTGTACACTCTGTTATTTTTCACTCATTCAATACTTATTTATTGAGTTCCACCTATGTACATAGCACAAATTCTTTTAAAGTATGTCACTTATAGTTTAAACAAAGGGACACCCAAAGAGGAACTGTTACTTGGGCAGTATCTGCAAAACTTTATTTTGATGTTCAAGAGGTTTTCAGTCTCTAAAAACTTGGGAACTATTGCCAAAGGCCATACTGCTATAATCTTAGCCTTCACAAATTTAGGGCAATGTTACAATTCATGTACTTTGATAACAGAAAATCTTAGTATGTGTGTCAAGAGCACTTTCATGTTTATACCTCATGTATTTAAACTTCTCAATCAAATCAGTTCCGTTCATAGAACCATGGAGAACGTTCTGGAAACTTAATGATGAGCACTACATCTTTTTTCCAGCTTGCCTATGTTTCTATTGAATGTTCCTAGTTTGCTGATTTATTTCTCTGTTGACAAGGATTCTTAAATTTGGAAAATGGGTAGGAAAACCTTATGGGATTTGTTCTATAAACTGCCATATAGCTTTTCTTCTGGTACCTGCCCTTGACTTGGCTTCTCTTTGCATTTTTTCCTGGCAGGAAAAGAGAAAGCGTCTTGGCTGCAGGATTGCCAGCAGAAATCCCAAACGTGGCTTTCCCTCGGCAACAAACTCACCCAAGGAATCCTGCTGCATCACTCCTGGGTGACCCAGGTATGCTAGTCAGTATCTTTTAGCACCGGAGAATATACATATCAAGTTGGTGGATACCATCAATTTTTTCTGTGATTTTTTAAAATGATATTTTGAAATATTGAAGCATTTGTTTGGTCTCTATATATGTAGGGAGAAAGCATGCCTAGCAGTGTTGTCTTTGCCTGCAGATATCACTGGCTTTTAGCTTCCACCCCTCCCCCATCCTTCTCTTCTTAGCAGTGATGACTTTTTCAAAAGCTGTGGCCAAGGTCAAGTTGTTGCTATTTTGTTATTCCAAAGAATTCCAGTATCACTGATGGATTGAAAATGTTACAGAAGTTCATAAAAACGTTCTATCAAAGACCTGTTAAGTGAGAACAAGCCAACTGATTTTTCCATATTTCCAAAATGACCCCTAAGCAGAAGAGTGGCAACCACCGTGGACAATAAATTAATGGTCTTTCATAACATTCCTCAGTGTCTTACCAATTCTTGGGCGAGGTATAGATGTGCAAAACCTTAGTCCTTTGGTGGTATTTCTACCAGAAAGGCAAACTGAGAGCAACACTTCAGGATTTCATGCAAGTCTCAAAATGGCCATTCAAAAAGAGATAGCCCTCTGCTTATTTAGCACTTACCATGTGCCCTCTCTTCTAAGAATTTGAAAATAACTCATTTGATAAGTAACATGGAAAGTGGAAATCCTGCACAATCCAGTTTCCTAGAGATGACCATGCTCAGCCATTTGAGATATTTTCCTCCAGCTTCTTTTCTTTTCCTTAAACATATTCTAATATTTTATGTTGTGGCTTTGATAATTACTATCATTCTTTATATTAAAATGGAATTTTATTTATCTGCAATTTTCTTTTATCCCATTGGTTTTTTTTATTAGAACAGCTGTAGGTTTATAGAAAAATCATTCAGAAAGCACAAGTTCTTATATTATACCCCCTCACCCACACTGTTTTCCTTATTATAAATATTTTGTGTTAGAAGGTACCTTTGTTACAATGGATGAAATACTGTTATTATAATTATAATTATATTATTAACTATAGTCCATTGTTTATATTAGTACATTACATTAGTACAACTTTGTGTTGTGCAGTTCTCTGGCTTTTAAAATTTATTTTTATTTTGCCTTTATTTTGCCTTTTCACTTAGTTATACATCTTGGACATCTTTTTATATAAGCACATCTATTTGTATGTCCTTATGTACAAGAATTGCATGTTTTTTCCACTCTCTGAATAAACCACGGTTTATTTAAACATCCTTTTAGTAAAGGAAATTTATGCTACGTACACTTTTTCACTAGTAAACTTTGCATAGTTTTTTTTTTTTTTTTAAAGATTTATTTATTTTATTACATATCTCCCCTTCCCCCCCATTGCGGCGACGCACCGAGACTTGGTCACTGCGCAGGCGCGGCTTTCCCCGCTTGTGGGCGGCTTCTGCTTCTATTCACGGCCGGTTCTTGCTTCAGTTCGCGGGTGGCTTGCTGCGCTCCATTCGCGGGCGACCTGCCCTGCCCGTGGCGGCTTTTGCCCTGTCCGTGGCAGCTTTTTGCCCTGCCCATGGCGGCTCTGGCCCGCCCATGGCGGCTTGCCATTCTCAAGGTGGTCTGCCCGCTAGGAGAGGTCCCCGGGAACCGAACCCGGGGCCTCCCATGTGGTATCCCAGCGCGCTCTTTATCCACTGAGCTATCTAGCCGGGCCCAACTTTGCATAGTTTTGAGTGTGCTTTTGAAGGCTGAATTCCTAGGCATAGAGATGGTGGTTCAAGAGTATCAATAGTTATAATTTCAACAAATATTTTCAAATTGCTGCCAATCGACATAGCCTTCAACGGTGCTTAATGTACCTGTGTCCTCATACTCTTGCCAACATTGGCTATTATAAATTTAAAAGTATTTGTCAAATTCATAGCCAAATATATATATATATAAATTTACTAAAGTGTTAAAAATGAAGAAAGAAGGCAAAATAGAGAAAGAATTTAAAGGGACTAATCATAACTAATGGAGGAAAAATCCACATTGCAGCACTGAATTTTAAATTTCATTATTGCCAGTTGCTATTTCTAACTAAACACATGTAAGTCTGGAAATTTTCTTTTACGCTGGCTTTATTATGTAAGCTCTAACCAAGAGAATGTAAGCCCCTGTGCTTAGCACAATGCTGGCATGTAATAGCTGCCCAATGAATAAATGTTTCTCTTTACTTTTCTGGGAGTGTCCCCTGGTAAAGGGAGAGAATAGATGATAGACCTGCTGGAAGCCTTTCACTTCCCAGAGTCTGGAAGTTTCAAAAATTAAATATCACTGAGAACAATTATGCAGTTATTAATATAGGAAAGCAGCTCATGTGCAAGTTAGCAGTACATTGACTCTCAGCTCCACATCCACCTTTCTTTGCCCTGCTTTGTGGGTCCTGTAAACATTTCTCCTTTCCTACACGGCACAATGTAAAGCTTTTCAGTGGAGTGCACTGGAGGGACACTGTGGGAGTAAGAGACGAGGGTCTGGTGTTTTCTGTCCTTTGACTCCTTCAGAATTTCCACTGGTGCTCAACCTCCAGCAAGTTTTGCTGAGGTAGTTTTCTGCTTGCCCAGCTCAGTCCATGGATTTCCGCTCACCAGCTTTGGTACAGCTCTGTCCTGGGGCAAACTAATGAACGTCTCTGCCATCCACTTGGTTTGCTGATCTCCAGCCTTTGTGGGCTGGCTCTCTAGTGGGAGGCTTCCACATGGTCAGTCCTGGCCCATGGTTTCCTGCTTAATGGCACTGGCCCACTGGCTGTGGCCTAGCTCTGGTCCTACTGTGTGCCTGTGAACTTCTATTCTTTCCAATTGGCCACAGCTGTATCCACTCCAACAAGGTCTGGATCTCAGCTTTGGGGAGAGGCCCCCTTCCTTTCAAGTTTGTTATTTGTACTCTTCTGTTCTAGGGTATTCATTGGCGTTCTTGTTTATCCTCTCTTAGTCATTACTCCTGCTACTAATGAATAATTCTTTACATAATATTTTCTCCTAACTGGACCCAAATTGATACCGAATTGATGATGGAAGGGGACCCAGGAAACAGATACTAAAAGATTGGATTTTGGAATGGGTTTGGTCATGCTTTTGGAAGTGCCAAGCATCTTGTCAATGGGAAATAGAATGCTAGTAATCAATGGCATGTAGATCCCACTTATTCAAGCTATCTGTGATGAAGTACAAACTAAAGCCAATGTCTTGAAGCCTAAGTGGCCTTAACCATTTGGCAGCAATGGTGACTACAAGGTCGGTGGCATGGGATGGATTATCCTGAATGTGCTGTAGTGCTTACAGAAAGATAGTGACAAGCTCAGGCTCTTTAACTCTCACCTCAAGTCATGGTCTGAGAAGCAGAGAGCTTCCATGATGGACCTAAAATAAACTCTTATTTCTTATAGAAACAGGACTGATATTGCTGAAAATCAAACACGAAATTTAATCATGCAGGTTGAAGTGTCCATTGAATTCGGTCTTGCCAATTTCTCATGTATTAGTTAGGAGATTGATTGGGAAATATTGGGATCCTGAACTTGGAATGAGGACAAGTTGTAGGACTCAGCTGAAACTGACACTCTCAACCCCCAAATCACTCTGACCGTTCCTTGTCAGTGGAAGCAACTTGCTTTCCTGGGTCTGTGGAGTCTAACTTTCCTTTGCTTTGGAAACCTTGTGATAAACTCACCAGGGGCAGATGCCTTCACAGGGAGACCCTCTCTTCAAGACCCACCACAACTTT
This sequence comes from Chaetophractus vellerosus, assembly GCA_004027955.1. NCBI lineage: Eukaryota > Metazoa > Chordata > Mammalia > Cingulata > Chlamyphoridae > Chaetophractus > Chaetophractus vellerosus. The sequence continues at coordinate 5,482 of PVKH010029016.1, read as the reverse complement.
TGCCACTAGACACATAGTAGGGCAAAATCTCAGGGTGCTTCTAGGGGACAGGTACACACTATGACTCAACAAGAAATAGCCTGCACACCAAAAGAATTGCAAGACTTTGCTAATATATGTTGGCAGAATGTGGGGAAGAATGTGTGGAAGTGGATTCTAATGATCTTAGACCAAGAAAGGCGGAATGTAAGACTAGGTAGGATTGAAATTGTAGATATGAGCACATTTTCTAGAGAATCTGGATTTAATGTACCAGTGTGAAGAGTTTGGGGTGATGACTAATTGCTCATTTGATTGGTTCACTAAAATTTGAAATCACGGATAGTCCATTTTCAGCATGGTTGAGATGCCAGAGCTTCCGTGGCATGATGTGGAGGAGGGAATCCAAAGGCTTGGGGAATTAGGAAAATTGCGGTATATGTATTACGTAACCTGCACACCTGCTCTGCAGTGACATTCCACAAGAAGGCTCAGAAGACATTCTCTTCACTAGGGTATAAAGAAATACATCACTGAGGAGAGTACCTGCATTCTTGGAACGCTCTCCTTTGGAAGCTAGTTTTCACGTTGGGGGATGTCACCATTGAATTGGGCTCCCTGATTTCAATGGGGATGATGGGGTCCTGGAATAGCGAGGCCATGTAGAAAGCACTTCATTAAAAGTGATATTCCTTTTTTGGATATGTGGATGGAAGTCTATATGACCACCAAATTACTGTGATATGATATCATGCAGGCATTTTAATACTTATTAATATGTTTAATTATACATGTACCGAGTTTATTAATATATTACTGGTAATATTAAAAACAAAAGACTAACCAGAGAAAAGGTCATATGTGCTGAGACTGAGAAAAGGGGTGCTGAACTTTGTTTGAAAGTTGAAAATCCCTGTTTGGTGGGTACTTTGAAGATAATTTAACATAAACATGTAGGATTTCTTGCTAATTTTATCTTTTGCCCAGTACTTAGGAGCTAAACCATTCATTAATTAGCTTACTCATTAAATATTTAGGAAGTTTCTACTATGCATAGGGATGTCAAGATACATGGGAGTTGGCTCTTACCATCAAAGAACTCATGATCAAAACTTGTTTCTGGGTGTGTAAATGAGATAGACAAGCTGATAATTATGCCATACTACAATAACTGATATAATAGAAATATAAACATTTTTCTGTGCCCTAAAACCAATCACACCCCAAATCATAGTCCCCTGTTTTTACTCAGTATTCCATGCTCCTAATAAAAATAATATTTAGAAATATCAACGGGGATATCTAAAAAGATAACTCTTCATGTCCTAGGCTCTGAGTATGTTGTATATCTAACATGTACAGGGTCAATTTTCTCCTTGCCTAAGTCCAGCTCCCACATTCTTCTGTCATGGAGCTAGTCCGTCTCCCCCTACTACCCCTGCTTTTCATTGATTCCAAAGATAGCAAGCCGGCGATCCTTAACAACTCAAGTTATCTGAAATGGTCCCATCTGGAAGATGCATCGGCTAGCTATGGAGTGCTGTCACTTAACCCAGATGAGGGTCACCGTTCTGGTCTTTCATTTTTAGACCGTTGATGTCCCTCCGGGTGGAAGGTGGCAGTTCTCTCTTTTACCTTGTGAGAGAGCGGAGCTAATCAACCCTTATTAATTAGTCACTAATCTGTACTATGTACCAACAACTGTTTCCACTAAGTGGTGGCACCACTAATTGGTGGGGGATAACGAGCCCCTCCCTAATTACAAAGAAACATCGCTCCCTACCCTCTGTGGACAATACCTCATAGATGAAGGGCCACTGAGGGGAAGCCTGGGACCGGCCCAGGATGACAGGGCCTAATTTGTTTTAGCTTGCTTTTAAAGGGCTGTTTAATTAATATTGGATCAGCACGTCTGAAGGCTTGAACAGGTGCAAAGACACACTTGTAACCACCTGTGTAATTGACCACGCTGGAATAAGCCAGGCTGAGCACACAGACCTCACTAATCACAAGCTCACATTCTTCCTGGGGCTGCAAAAAAGGCCTGTTCCTTTTAGTGAGCCGAATCCCTAAATCCATCTGGAAGGCCATGTTGGGTTGGGATGACTTAAATTCTGGATCTTCGATTCAAAAATTTGTAAATGGTTTCATCTCCAGCTCACTATGCACCAGAAGTATTGCTGTCACTGTTTTTTTTTTCCTATGCTTTTGTAGCTTTCCTAAAAATTTGGGGATCATGTGGATATTGTGCATGGTTGTGGGTAAATAGTTCTCAAGGTTCAGATCTTAAGAGTCAAAGAATTTCAGAATTCTTTAGGAGTAGCTATCTAGTTCACGGGTTGGGAAACAACAGCCTGAAGGACAAATCCAGGCTGTATTTGGAAAAAAAGTTTTATTGGAACAGAGCCATTTATGTATTGTCCATGGGTGCTTCTCTGATGTATCAGCAAAGTTGAGTTGAATAGTTTTGACAGAGGCTGTGTGATATGCAAAGCTGAAAAAATTTACTATCTGACCCTTTATTGAAAAAGTTTGCTGACCTTGATCTAGTTTAATCCATACTATGTTTTCCAGGTTTTGTAAAGTTAAATTACTTGTCTCTAAAAAAAGTTAGGTGTTATTATGGATTGAATTGTGTCCCCCAAAATATGTGTTCAAGTCCTAATCCCCGGTCTAGTGTATGTGATTCTACTTGGAAATAGGATCTTTGAAGATGTTCCTAGTTAAGACGAGGCCAGCATGGATTAGGGTGGGTTTTAATCTTATAAGATGGGTGCCCTCATAGGAGAGGAAATTGTGACACAGAGAGAAGGTAGCCATGTGACAGAGGCAGAGCTTACGCTGTGTCACAACAAAGAATGCCATGGATTGCAGGCAAGCCACTGCTAGAACCCTACAGATGTCCGAGGGAGGGTGGCTGATACCTTCAGACTTTAGTCTCCAGAACTGGGAGACAATACTTTTCTATTGTGCACAGTTTGTGGTCCTTTGTTATATCAACCCTGGGAACCTAAGGCAGATGTCAAGTGGCACTGGGACATGCTCAGTTTCTTCAGAAAGGATTTCTCAGACTTCAGTATGCTGGCGTGCATGGCATGCATTGTAAATCTCCAAGAAGTTACTATGCAGAATGTTTTACAGTATCATTGCATCTCTCTTTGAACACCTCCAAGAAGAAACTCACTATCTCACAGGGCAGCCTGTAACATTGTAAGATAATTCTGACTCTACAATGTAGGCAGCTATTCTTGTTCCACCCTCCAGAGTCACATGATTGGATCCAAGATCTCTCCATGCAAAACCATCAAATATTTAAAGAGAGTCACCATCTGTCTCCACTAAGTAGTTTCTTCTCCAGGTTAAGTGCCTCATCTTTCTTCAACCATTCCTCACATAGCCTGTTCCCCAGACCCTTCACAATGATTCTTCTTTGGAGCCACAATAGTTTGTCAACACTAATTTTTTTTAAAAAAACAGGGGAAGGCCTGGTTAGTACTTGGATGGGAGAATATTCATTTTTAAAATTGGCTCTAAAAAAAAATAAATTGGCTCTAGGGAGCAGATGTGGCTCAAGCGGTTGGGCTCCCGCCTCCCACACAGGAGGTCCTGGGGTCGGTTCCCTGTGCCTCCTGAAAAATAAAAATGAACAACAAGCAAAACAAATTAAAGAGCTAGCTCAGGGAAGCTGATGTGGCTCAGTGGTTGAGCACCCAGCATGCGAGGTCCCAGGTTCAATCCCCGCCCCTGGTACCTCAAAAAAAAAAAAAAAAGGGCTCTAAATGCTTTGAGAATTTGAAAGAAGTTATGGATTCTCACATAGGAAACACATACACTCCCAAATACATTATTACATGCAATTTTTATGAGGTTCAAGATTCTTTAAGCAAATCTATTGATAATTTAGACAATTTTATTGTGCTAACATGTATATAATATAACATTTCCTCTTTCAACCACTTTCAAGTGTCCAATTCCGTGGTGTTAATTACATTCACAGTACTGTGCTACCATCACCGCCATCAATTACCAAGACATGTCAATTGATTCTTGCTGAAGAATCACTGTCTGAATTACATCATCCCAGTCTAAATACAATAGTCATTACTGACGGATAACAGTGCAAATGAAACACTGCAAAAGCCACGTAGCATATTTAAAAATATTTAGCCCCCAAACTTTTGTCTCATATGGACTTTGCCTAAACTAAAACACCCAATTCTTTTTTAATAAATGCTGCTGTTTTACCATATATATCCTATTCTGTTATGTTGAAGATGAAATTTTAAATCAGAAAGCAGGACTTCATGGTTATTTTTATTAAGTTAGGCTCAGGCCACTGTTTTATTCTGTCATGATCTTTTTGGATCTTAAGGCAATCATATGATGTACTTGTTATCTTTCCAAGCTTTATAATCTTCAAATTGGATACAAATGTATTTTCCGATCTGTCCCAATCATTGACAATATTGCGGAACAAAAGAAGTCTGTGTATAGCTGTAACATGGCTCTGAAGACAGTTGCCAAGTTTGATTGTTTCTGTTAATCAGCTACTTTGATCATTAAATCCAATTCACAGCTATTTAACTATATTATAAGCCACCTCCATTATCAAATGTCCTTCGGAAATAACAACACTTTGAGTCTACAGCACACCCATTATCTATAATATGACAACCCGGCTTAAAGCAAAACAAACAAAAAATCCAAAACAAAACAAAAGGAAAAGAAAAGAAAGGAAAGGAAAGCAGAATGAGTTTGCCATGGATTTTGGTTAGGAAACTTCTGCTAATTGTTATTCACAAGCTTTCTTTCAGAAAATCACTTATTCAATAGATGTTTATTGATTTGAGCCAATATAGAAGTACCACCTTTCACATTACCTAGAGCAAAGCCAACTGCACAAAATGGATGTTGGTTTCTTTTCTTTTTTGTTACTTATTGTTAGGCATGGTGCTATAGGTATAGGAGATTCCAAGGTAAATGAGGGAAGCGGATGTGGCTCAAACAGTTGGGTGCCTACCTACCACATGGGAGGTCCCGGGTTTGGTTCCTGGTGCCTCCTAAAGAAGACAAGCAAGACAGCGAGCTGGTGCGATGAGGAAACACAAGGAGAGACACAACAAGCAGGGAGCGGAGGTAGCTCAAGCGACTGAGCTCCACCTTCCCACATGGGAGGTCCTGGGTTCGTTCCCGGTGCCTCCTAAAAAGAAAACAAGGAGATACAGAAAGCATACAACAAACAGACACAGAGAGCAGACAGTGAGCACAAATGCGGCGGGAGGGAAGAAATAAATAAGTCTTAAAAAAAAAAAAAGGTAAATGAGAATAAGGAGCCTACCATCTAATGGGGAGACATGAATACCCAAAGTACATGCAAAATACAATTTCTTCTTATGTGAAATTTGATTTTTAAAATTTGCTTCCGATTACCACCCTCCCTTCCTGCCCTCAGTCTGTATGTACAAAAGTACCTGGTTTCAATGTATCATCTATATTTATTTAT
>PVKH010029015.1:0-12736 GCA_004027955.1 Chaetophractus vellerosus | reverse complement strand
AGCCACTTCATGGTGGGGTGTTTAACGTGTCACCTGCACACAGGTGGTGCCCAGGGGCTTGGTCAAACGCTGGCCCACGTGTTGCAGTGGAGGGATTTCGTGGATGGGCGCAGCATCTACAGCCAGTTGCCTTTCACTAAAGGACACGGCCCTCTACCATCTGCAGGTCTCGTCCAATCGGCTGGAGGCACTGACAGCAGGATGAAAAGTTCTAGAGGTCAGAAGAATTTCCACCTCAAGACTGCAGGGTCACCCTTGCAGGAGTTTCCACTCCATGTCCTTCCCCACGTCGTTCAAACTTTCCAGCACCAGTGGCCACGTGTGCTGATTCCTTTTAATAAACCTCTTTATACTTTCACCCTAAATCGGGCACAATGAGTCTCTGTGCCACACAGAACTCAAGGGTGCTCCTCGTGTGAAAGAGTCGATTCTAAAACACCCGCCCCTCCACTCCTCCTTAATTCCTCTCAAGTAAAATGAGATGATTATCCAGATGTAATTTGCTAGGGGTTGTTGTTTAATTTTAAAAGCCAAAAAATAAATAAACAAATGACTTGCTGTTAACAACATTTAACCTCTATGACGAGTGTTATTGCGCCGGTTGTTTTCTTACCGTCGTACCTACAGGTTCTCAGAAAAGCGTGTCCTCCCTGTGTGGGCTGCCGCGCTGACGCTGCCATGGGCAGGGAAGAGCTGCCCTGGTCCCGGCCGGCTCCGCGGGCCACTCATGCGGCGGTGGAGCAGACCCTCCAGCCACTGCTTCCCTCCTCCCTCGGCACTTTCTTAGCAGTGGATCTAAAAATGGTTTTGGAGAATTATAAGGTGGTTGTGCACTGACTTAAGAACACAACTGAGAAAATACAACCTCCTTTTTTTTCTTAACTGAAAGTAATATAAAACTGGGCACATATCTGTGCGGTTTCAACACTAAATTCTATGTCAACAACCCAGTGGAATGGCCAAGGTGCGGACTCAGGGGTCTTGCCTGAATTCAGTGCCAGCGCCACCGCGTTTTAGGGTTGTGAGCTTGGGCTAAGTCCTTGGACATCCTGGGACTCGGTATCCCCGCTGATAAACTGGGCATACGATAGGCTCTCCCACCTGGAGTCCTGTGGAAATGAAACGAGCTAGTCCAAGTACCCCTGGCTCGTAACCAGCAGCCTCGAAGGCTCGTTTACCAGTCACCGCATGATTTTTACCAGCAGCTTTCATTGCATGCTTTTAATTATTGACGTTTCTCAGTTGATGAGGAAGAGTGCCGGAATGGGGCTCTGGAGCATTCTCCACAGCACCCAGCTCCTAGGGTCCCTCGTGCCCTGGCGCTCTGTCAAACAGCCCACCGCCGGCCCCCAGCTCCTGCTGAGCCCACCAAACCTGCGGAGGCCAGGGCTGCCCGCCTGGGGTGGCCCCTAATAGACGGATGTCTGGAAACCGTGAGGAAGTCACAGAGGGCAAGGATGGCGTCTGCGCGGAGAATAAGGCTTGGGGGCGCAGCTCCGATTCCGAAGAGGATGACGGGGAGGGGCTCGAGAAAAGCTACTGTGCTGGCCTGATGCTTAGGCCCCTCTGAGGCTGGCCAGAGGCCCCTGACCGCCTCACCAGCCCCTCCCCATAACATCTCAACCACGTACTGAAACACGTGAACTGCGAATCAAATACCAATTTACTTTACAATGTTGCCACAAGCACCCGCGTTAAAGCACAGCGTTCTCTCAAGTGTCATCCAAGCTGTGTGTGCAGAGTCAAGAGACTCACAATCCGTGCACGCACTGGGCACCTGTCTTCAAGGTGTAGCTGGATGGAGCTTAACAGACAGAGCAGAAGCGAAGTGTGCAGGACCCACGGGCCGGGAGCCACGAAGACAAGCTCTGCCTCTCTCGCGGGCCAGAGCAGAGGCCACACGGTAGTTCCCAGCTGGCCTCGGCAGTTCTGTGACTTTCTGTGCATAGGAACTCCTCAGAGACACCAGTTTTGGGGGGAATATCAACTTCCAGGCCCAATTTATTTTCACTCTGGAACTTAATTTACATAAATTGGATCATGTAGAAAAGACCTGGTTTTTTAAAACCCTTTCTTCCCCAGGGGACAGGCAGCACCCCATCAGCAGGCATGGCTGCCCATGCCCTTGGGACCAGGCTTTGGGCTGAGGTAAAGTCCTCTCTCTGCTGGGCTCTGGGCACCTCCCTGCCACCTCTTCCTCTAGTTGCTGGGATTAAAGTGTGGGAGCCTTGGCTGGGCCCCACAGGCAGGGTCTGCCCCTGAGAACTCTGGTTGGGGCAAAGTGTCAGCCCGGTTTGTGCTTAGAGCAGAAAGAGCCGCCAAGCCTGGGGCACTGGGGCTAGGCCCACCAGCCTGCAGGAGGACGGCACTCAGCGGAATTCCTTATGCAAGAAGCACCTTGAAGGAGGAAAAAGTAATGCAGATGAGGAGGAAAAAACAGGGGGGAAAGCCACTTGGGCCAGATAAACGTTCACCTGTCTTAAAAGTCCCTCCAGAGCAGCAGGCAGCAGGCAGCAGGCTTGGTTTTCCTACGAGGCGTGCTTTCTTAAGGGCAGAGTGAAAATGCAAGGCAGCAGCCAAGACTGGCCAGGCTGGGCTGCCCCCTTCAGCTCCCAGCAGCTCTTGCCGGTCATTTGCTTTAACCCCAAGGCCAGCAGACACAGACGGCCCTGGCCTGGCCCCTGCCTCCAGAGACCAGGGCCTCCACCTTCTCTGGGGCCCCCAGTGCCTAATGGGGTGTTCCAGGGGACCTGCAGCCGGCTGGGGAACTTGTGTCCCAAGTGAGCGCTCGCGGGCCCTGTGCCTGGACCTCTGCGGTGTGTGCCCAGAATTGGAGGAGTTAACGCTCCGTGGTGCTGTGACCTCCTCTGCCAGCCTGCAGAGCACACCTGGTGAGCGGAAGGTAGAGAAAGAGGCCCCTCTGCACCTCCCCTTAACAAACTGCCTTTGCCGATAAAAGAAATATACCTGTTGATTTTTCGCCTCTGAAACATTCCCTAGGATTTGAACATCGAGGAAGGTGCTAAGTAGTAATGATAAGAAGGCTTTGGCTCCAAATAATTTTGAGTGTATGGTAAAAATCAAATGGCTAAAGCAGTTTGTATCAACGAACAACCAACTCGGGCCTTGGGAGGCCTTGATCAGCAACACTCAAATGTAACTTTATCCTTGGGAAAGATTTCCGCCTTCTTTCCCGGGGGTGGAGCATCTCAGCAGAGGCTGATGAGTTCTGATGAAGCCTGGAGAGCAGGAGCTGAGGTAGCAGCTGCACTTTGAAAACCAGGACAATGTGACTTAAAGACAATTTCTTAAAAGCATGGTAGCATATCATTACAAAAACCTCCACCAATTGTAATTAAAATAACTTCTTCCCATGTCTGCTGCATGAAAAGCATTTTACTGGGAATGTTGGGGTGGTAGAAAAATTGAAAGAATTGAACCCATTATATTTACACCATAACTGAGACATTTTAAATCTCATTGTTGAGATTTAAAAGCACCTTTAAAAAACAGAATTTCATGAGTGCAAGTTAGGAAATGAGAATTCCACGTTGTGTTAGAGACTCTTGGGTGAGGAATGAGCCACTGATACAGAGTGAAAATGGATGGAAATCTAGATGGGGAGAAGAGGAAGGAAGGCTGTCACCGTGGTGCAAACTGAACCAGGACACGAGGGAGTCTGGCCAAGATTCCTCAGATGGAGCCCTGCCTGCCACCAACTCATGCCAAAGCCTTAGACACCCTCTCCCTCTGCTTCCTGCACCCTTGCAGCCCATACAGGCGGAGTTTGATTTGAACTATCCCTATAACCCGTCGCAGGGGAGGTACAGCTGACACAGTGGTGAGACGATCAAACCTTGGCGATGGAAACCAGCCAGCAGGTGTGCCTCCATTCCAGAACGATGTCATGAGGCTGGGACTGAGATTTCTCTGCTTGTTCTCTAGAGAGGCCCAAATCAACCACTGCACACCCAAATCCAACACCTGGGAACATAAAATCAAACAAAGGGCACCTTCTCAGTTTGAAAGTTTACATAATAAAAAAAAATAGAAACTTTATTTCATGCAGAAGGTGTCTGTTAGAATTAAGTTAATTAAATTCCAGTTTATGTCAACTTTAGTGCAAAATTATACACCTATTTATTTCAAGTTTAGTATAGAGATTATGTAGAATATTGCAACTAGGCTAGTTTGAGAAGCACTTGGAAGAGTACTGCAACATAGGCCAATTAAACAGGAAATTCTAGCCGCCTTCAAATGGAGAAGATGAAAACAGACGAGGAAGGGCAGAGAAGAAAGTAAGTTCAGGAAATGTGGCCCAGGAAGTGTGGTCAAGACATAATACAAAGGATATGGACCCAGAGGAGTAGGGAATTGTTAAAAGGTAGATTGATTCCATTAGGATTAAGGATTTTAAAAATGAGAAAAATTGTCCCTAACTATTAACTGACAGTACAGCTCACAGCACTTTAATGATTTATTTTAGTGTCACCAGACTCAACAGATTCCTCTTTAGTGCTTTAGTTTCTAGTTTCATGGCTTTCCCAAACAAGAGTGGCAATGGAAAAGACACCTTACACGTGCGTCACAATTTCAAGCCCACTTCTCATTTGATCCTGCAAGTAATGCCGTAGGTAGACACGGGGCTGCTGTTTTGATTCTGTTTTTATAGGTGAGGAAATTGAGGAAAGAAAACGATACTCCCTCGACTATACAGAGGATGAGTGGTGGAACCAGAGTCTCAAAGTCCCAACAAAACACACTTTTTACACCACATTCATAAACGGTGGGTGCAATGGAGGCTGGCGTAAAAGAACTTAGCCAGAGAATTCTGTCATTAGCACTTAATTGCTAAATGAATAAAGCTACTCTAATCTTTCAACAAATGAGGATCATGAGTTTTTTCCTTCTAATTTTCTCTTGAGTTTTTCACTTTTTCTACACTTGCCCCACTTCTTCCGTCTTAACACATTTAAACAATTAAAGGTATGTAATCAGGTGATCTCATCAGTGACATTTAGAGGTGGGGGCAGCAATCTTGAGGCAGCAGATTAATTCCTTGGCAGAAACGAGCAAGAAAATCTCATACCCTGAGGTTTGGGCGCCACCCTTATCAAGTTGTTTCTTTGAACATGGATATAAATATACTAATTAGCTGTTCACTAAATTAAGTTTGCTATTGAAAATTATAAAACATGAGCAGCGTTGTTAAAAAAAAAAAAAACTTACTAAATGTCTTCCCTCCCACAATTAAAATATAATCCAAACCTGTGATTAAAGCGAGGCACTGTTTCCAATAAAGAACTCAGCAAAAACTGCCTTTCAATTACCAAATTATCTGTGCTACTGGCCATTATCAGACTATGTTATTAACTGGACAATGGAAAAAGAGTGATCCGTATTCCAGGGTAAAGATCTTCTCCTCCCTCTCTCCAATTAACACGCACAGCCTCTTGGCCACGGGTGCTTCTCAGAGTGCTTTGCCCGATTTAATTTTGCTTTTACTGCTTGGTGCCAAGAATACCTAGAAAATTATCTCCTAATTATCTAGCATTATCTATGTTGGTTCATGTCTAAAAAGCAGCTCATCTAATTACAAGCCCCTTTGCTATTTGCCCCTAAAGAGTCGGTTTAATTGAGAATTTTTCCAAAAGGGTTTGCACTAAAGGCTGGTAATTATGTGCTTTGACTTCTTCTGAGATACCAACAACAAACGGAGTTGCTCAAAGGATGCTTTCACAGCAGGTAAGCTGTAGGCCATAATTACATCTTGACATTTCCAGTGTTTTCTTCTACTGGACAATTAGCAAACAGTGTGCTAAATCACCCCTAACATTCTCCAGAGAAGTATGAACCCTCTCACCTCTCCTAAAATTCTTACGGAATCTTCTACAGGCTAGACATATTGTAATAGTAAAAAGCTAGTTCTTTATGAACAGGTGTTTCTTGATATAAAATTTGCATTTACATTAGATTGGCCTCAAATCTTACTCAGTACTTTACTTAGAACATGAGGAATTGCAAAAATGTAAGTGATGAGTAGTTGATATTGATAACTAAATTTGTATCATCATTTTAGGTATTTAATATGAGCAAGTAAAAATAGAACCTCAGCTCCCCAAACAAGCTAAGAGGTCCTGTCAGGGCTGCTAATATATGAAAGCATTTTTAAATTCCAGGGAAAAGATGCTACAGTGATTTTCTTTTAGAGCCGCTGGGCTGCTGGCTGTTAACTCCATCTGGATAGCAAGTTTAAACGACACTTGTCTTCCCCATCCTGCCCCCTTCCCCAGTCCCCTCTCACAAAAGTGCTCTGCAGTCCACAGGTCCACAAGCTGTTCAGGTCAGCATCTTTTGGTCTCAGTCATCCTTGGGTCATCTCTTTTCCTCTCCCTCCACCTTCATATCATCAGCAAGTCCTGCTTATCTCCAGAACGTGTTTGTAGACTTTCCCTTCTCTTCATCTCCACTGATTTCCACTCTGACTTCTCTCCTGGACATCTGCTATTGTCCCAGTTGGTCTCCCTGCTTCCATTCACACCTGCCTTCATTCTACACACAGCAGGCACAAAACCTGTGTAAAATTAAAACACATGCGCCCAAGGGCATCTTAACACACTTAAATAAAATCAAAACGTCTCATCCTAGTGTGGCAGAAACTAATAGTGCTGACTTACAAAACTCATTATCCTGGCATGCTTTCTTATCAGAACCCCTTTTGTTGTATGAGTCAGAAATATGTACAGATTAATAAAACCACAACAGAAAAACATGGAAAATACCCAAAATTTCCATCCTTCCTTGAAGATAGAAATAGTCAGGGTTGTTTTTTTGTTTGTTTGTTTTTTGTTTTTTGACACAGATTTGGCCCATGAGAAGAAATTTTACCTTTTCTTATTTTATTCTGTCTTGAATGCATTTGTGATGGCTGGAGTTACAGCAGTCATATTGGGACCATGAAGCATAGTTTGAGAGATTCCCACAGAGCATATCCCTGAAAGTGATGGATCATTAAACTAACATCAATAACTGTCTACCTTCATTTTCAGGTTTATCATTACATGAGAAATCTAACCCACATATGTTTAACCCACAACAGTCAATTCTCTATTGTTCACAGAGAAGTGCACTTGATACACAAGTCCTACAAGGTCCCGCATCTTTTGACAGCTAACTAGTCTTCTGCCCTAATTTCTTTCCACTCCTTGTTTATGCACTTTAATTTATTATCCTACCGATCTCAGGATCTTCTCTAAATTAACACCCACACTCCCCCATCCCTCCACACACAAGTCTCTAGCCCATCACCCTCTTTTATTTTCCCCCATAGCATGTCTCACTTGAATGTTTTAAACATTGATCTTTTAATTACCTGACTCCTAAATGGTAGTGTATAAACTTTATGGAGATAAGAACCCTGTCCAAGTTATTCTCATTGAATTGCTTACAAGGGCACTCATAAGTACTTAGTAAATATTTGCTTTATAAATGGAATAGATGGATCCAATTCTCAGAGGCAGTCATGTAGCAATCTTCATGAACATGGCATTTAATTATAATTTTCTTTGCAAGTTTACAATGAAAAACATCGCACTCATATGAAGATTAAAACTTGAGATTTTATGGTTGGTGAATTCTTTCGCTGCAGTAGAATCTGCATGGGAAGGTAAATCATAAACAGTGGCTGATTTGGGAGGAGGAAATGAACAGGACTGCTTTGTTCATTTGCTTGTTTTGTTTTGTTATTTAGTGCTTTTGTTCTTATAATCTGTTTGTTTTTCTCTTTATCCTTTATTATTTGAGGGGGCAGTTGAGAGGAGTAGGAATTTGTAACTACTGTTTTCTGACATTTTAGTACCAAACTATGTCATCTATAGTCCTTTTGCCATTTCCTTTTTTCCATCTTGTTTCATTTACATTCATTATTTTCTTGATTAACCTTATTACTTAAGTCAAAAATTTTAAAAAGAGTTTTCATTTTAATCTCTATTTTCTTTCCTTTTAATGTATATGGTCTTAAACTTTTTAATGCTTTTGGGTTTGTTCTGTTTACATTGTTGCTTTTTTTCTGGGAACTTCAGATAGAGGCCTACCTCCTACATTAAATGACCAATTTTCTCCTCAAACATTTTGTCAAAAATTTAACTCCAATTTCTGGTTTAGCTCCAACCTCTAAAATTTACATGATCAAAGTTATTCTAGCTTTCTGTCAGTTGCAATTTATATCCCTAGACTACCATTTTCAGCCACAACCCTAATTATAAACCAGCTGTTACTCACTATGATGTGTTACCATCAAGTCTGCTCATTTCCACACTTTTGCAGTAAAGGTAATTAAGACTTTTACATACATACAATATCAGTAGTGCATCTTAGTCCTTCTCTTATCTCCTTTATGAATCCACTACTTACCACCAGGCCTTGAAGATATTTTCCTATATTTTCTTCTAGAAGCTTTATGGTTCTTGCTTTTATATATAGGTTTTTGATTCATTTTGAGTTAATTTTTGTATAAAGTGTGAGATAGGAGTCCTCTTTCCTTCTTTTGCTATGAATATCCAGTTTTCACAGCACCATTTGTTGAATGGACGGTTCTGCCTGAGCTGGGTTGGTTTGACAGTCTAGTCAAAAATCAGTTGACCCTAGATGTGAGGGTCTGTTTCTGAATCATCAATTCAGTTCCATTGATCTATGTGTCTGTCTTTATGCCAGTACTATGCTGTTTTTACCACTGTAGCTAGTTTATATGACTTAAAGTCGAGAGATGAGAGTCCTCCAACTTTGCTTTTCCTTTTTAAGATGTTTCTAGCTATTCAGGTCCCCTAACCCTTCCAAATAAGTTTGATAATCATGTTTTCCCTTTATTTAAAAAATGCTACTGGAATTTTTATCAGGATTGCATTAAATCTCTATATCAATTTGAGTAGAATTGACATCTTAATGACATTTAGTGTTCCAATCCGTGACAATGGAATGTTCTTCCAATTATTTAGGCCTTTTTAAAAATTTCTTTTAACAATGAGTTGTAGTTTTCTGAATACAAGTGCTTTACATCTTTGGGTAAGTTTATTCTTGTTTATTTGGATTTTACCTGACATATTTTATTTTCACTACTCTTTAGACACTTTTAGTTACTTTTATTGATATAATCTTCATTTCTAGACTCTCTTCCAGGCCTCTCTCTCCTGTCTTTTCTTTTCAGGCTGTAGCACACCCTTTAGTATTTCCTGCAAAGCAGGTTTCTTGGTTACAAACTCTCTTAGTTTCTATCTATGAATATTCTAAACCTGCCCTCATTTTTGAAAGGCAATCTTCCTGGATATAAGATTCTTGGCTGGAAGTTTCTCTCTTGCAGTATCATAAATATATCATACCGCTGTCTTCTTGCCTCCATGGTTTCTAGTGAGAAATCAGCATTTAATCTTATTAGGTATCTCTTATATGTTATGCATTGCTTTTCTTTTGCTGCTCTCAGAATTCTCTCTTTGTCTTTGGCAATTGATATTATGATTAGTATGTGTCTTGGAGTTGGTCTATTTGGATTTTTTCGGATGGGAGTACATCATGTTTCTTGAACATGGATACCTATGTCCCTCAATAGGGCTGGGAAATTTTCTACCATTATTTCTTCAAATATTCCTTCTGCCCCTTTTCCCTTCTCTTCTCCTTCTGGGATACCCATGACATGTATGTTTGCACATCTCTTGCTGTCATTTAGTCTCCTGAGAACTTGTTCAAATTTTTCCCATCTTTCCTTCATCTGTTCTTTTGTTTTTTCACTTTCAGAGGCCATTTCTTCAAGCTCACCAACCCAATTTTTGCCTCCTCAAGTCTTCTTTTATATGATTCCAGTATATTTTTTATTTCATTTATTGCATCTTTCATTGCCATAAGATCTGCTGTTTTTTTATGTATGCTTTAAAATTCTTCTTTGTGCTCATCCCATGTCTTCTTTATATCTTTAATTTATTTAGCCATCTCATTGAATTTATTATGGAGATTTGCTTGAACATCTATTATTAGTTGTCTCAATTCCTTTATATCATCTGGAGGCTTATCTTGTTGCTTTAACTGGGCCATATGTTCCTGTTTCTTGGTGTGGATTGTAATTTTTTGCTGGTATCTCGGCATCTGGCTTACTAGAGTGTTTATTCTAGGTGCAGATTTTCTCTTTAGTTAGGGGCTTTCTTGCCATTTCTCCCTTGCTGTTTGTGTAGTAGGAGCCAAGGATGTAGTTGGTGCTATAAGCTGTGGAGGCTCAAGCTGCCCTCATTGCCCCAAGGACCAGTGAAGCTTCTTCCAACTTTCTCCTTTGCCAGGGGTAGGGACAGAGCCACAGCTCTGTGGAATAATCCAACTAATACAGGCATAGATTGTAGTTTCCCAGAGAGACTGATGAAGCTTCTCACCCCCTTCTCCCCTGCTTTGGGTAGGGATGGAGCTACAAGAGTGGGCAGCGTTCTATGCAGTGAAGGTCCAAGATGACTTCATTTGCCTCAGTAGATTTCCGATTATTCAGTCTGTGCCAGCCAAATGTACATACCGTTACCTGGAAAGGCTAGTGCAGGGCCTGCCAGCATCCTCCTTGTTAGAGGTGGGGCTGAAGCCTAGGCTAGGGCTGCAGGCTGATCTGGGTGAAGGAAACCGGTCTCTACAGTCACTGTGATTTTCAGTCAGCCTGGCTTCCCCTCATGCTGGGGGTGGGGTCAGAATGGTGGCTACCAGCCTCCTTCTGACTTCGACAGGCCCAAACTTTAGCTGTTCTTAGGTTATACTTTAGCAAGCCGGATTTACTAATGAGTAGCTGAAGTCTGGGGCCAATTATCTCTTCTTACCCTGTTTTTGGGATATAGAGCCTCCAATTCCAGCCACAGAATAGCTCCTGAGGCGGCTTGTGTCTCTGGTGGAGGATGGGCACCGGCCTCTGTGGTGTGGAAGGCTCTACTCATGAATCTTCTCTGCAGATGGGCAGCCCCCTCCTTCCTTTCTTTCAAGGATGTTGCAGGATGCAGTTCTGGTCTCCTGGAGTCCCCAACAAGTGCTTTAGATAGCTCTGAGTGATTACTGATTGCCCTATAGCAGGAGCTGATTCTAGGAGCTCCTTACTCTGCCGCCATCTTGCTGGTTCTTTTATCGTGAAATTTTCATGTGTTTTATGTAAGAATCTGATTTTTGCATGTTGTCCCACTAGAATATAAGCTCCATGAGCTCCAGGACTGTGCAGGTTTTTTACTCATTATTGTATTGCCAGAGTGTTGGGCTCAAAATAAGAAATCAAATAATTTTGCAATATCAAGGAAGGAAGGAAGGAAGGAGAGAGGGAGGGAGGGAAGGAAGGAAGGAGGGAAGGAAGGAAGGGACTACAAATAATTCAAAAGAAGTCAAGGTAGTATAGTTAAAATGGGTAAATTGACAAATTTTCCAGATAATCAGTAATGCAGTAAAGTGTACAAGGACACTTGACAAAAAAAATTTAAAAATCAAAGTGGCAATAATACAATATCTTTTCATCAAGTGAAATGATGCAGTACTTGTAGTATGTCTTATTTAGTAGTGTGAGTGCTTCATTCAAACTGGCATGCACATAAAAATGGCATTCTAATATTCTATTCTAAATTACATTGAAGTCATGATACACACACACACACACACGTACGTATACGCAGTCGGTTCTTGGTCATAAACAATGAATTTCTCATTCTATGCATCTTTTCTCATTACATTTTGCTTCAAAGAAAGAATCATTTTCACTATTTTAAAAACTGCAAGGTATAGTTAAAGAAGAAAGGGCTATTTCATCCTTGCTCTGCTTATTTTTTATATCATTTGATACTTTGTTCTTCACCAGAATAGAATATAAAGTTCCTCTTTGTCCTGTGTGATTTTCTTGTCTTAAAATCTAATTTGTTTGATATTGAATTTCCACCTAACTGTCATCTTAAATTATGTGTGGTTCATATTTATGTGCTAAATATCTTCTCTTATCTTTAAATTTAATCTTATACTTTCATTTCCTTTTAAATCTGTCTTTGTTAGAAAACAAGTGTTTGTTAATATAGCAAGGTAATTCCCATTTTTTTTCCTTTAAGTTTAAACATTTAAAATTCTAGCAATTAATTCATTTATTTTATTTTGTGTTCAATTTGTACGCTTTTTTTCCTTCTCATTTCCTTCTAATGCATAGACTAAAATTTTACATGGTGTTTTAAAAATAAATCATTTTTTTATTTTTTATTTTTTGGAGATTATACTTAATTTATTAGCCTAAACTTAAAACTCATTGATACGAATTTTATGAATTCTACCTAACATCTACCACACAAAGTTAAAAATCTAATTCTCCAGGGAAATCTCTTAATTTTAGAAATACATTTCCGGATCCAATATGTAGCAAAAGCTAGTTAAATTAGAATAACTCTTCTAGCCCTCCCAAAACTCATACAGTGTAACAAAAGAGCAAATAAAGACAATTAAAGTTAAAACTAAAATATTAACAGAAAGAATACTATAAGCTCCGATATATGTCAAATGACAAAATAAAGGTCCAAAGCTAAGAGACAGTCCCCTCCACACAGGCGCTCACAGCAGGTCATTGGGGAGCTGTGGGAAGACGAGCCTGTAGAGCACACAGTTCACCCGTCTGGGTTCACGGCAGAAGAGGTCCCTGCTCTCTCCGGGAGAGTGCTAAAGGGGACTGGAAGGCCAGCTGTGCCCACAGAAAGGCTTGGAAAGAGTG
>PVKH010029014.1:0-12734 GCA_004027955.1 Chaetophractus vellerosus | reverse complement strand
GGAAGGGGAGATATGTAATAAAATAAATAAATCTTTAAAAAAAAACAAAGAAAGAAAGTCTCTTCTTTTGGGTAGTCATAGAAAGATCTTTATTAGATTTCCAGGATAGCTTTTAAAATTGTTTTTGCAGATAATTAATTTTGCATAGAGTAAAGTTAAAGGAGATGTAGAGAGGTAAAACCTTTGTTTTTAAATTTTTCACAGTTTATTACTGACATAAATTAAGAACTAATCTATAAGCACTGTAATAGCCTCATGCCAATCCATGTGAGATCTTTAGCATAAAAGTCAACAGCTCTTATATACATCTGTCAAAGCTTACCCTTATCATGAATTCTCCTACTTTGAGTTTAAAAGTAGAAATCTGAGAGTCAGTATAGTTGATGACATTTGGTATTTTCTTAAATGATAGCTACAGATCCCAGTCATTAAAATTTTGGTAGTTCTGGGATTTACAGTGTGCATGGTTAAACCTAAAACCTAAGTTCTTTTGAAATTCTAAATATGAATTCTTGAATAACACAAATACTTTTATATGGAAATGAAAATGAGCTTTCTCCTTCAATCTATATCATGTTAAATTATATTAATGTATTTTATAATAATGAACCAACTTATTTTCATAATAAAACCAAATTGATTGTTTTATGACTTGATAATCTTTAGATTCTGTTCAATAATATTCTGTTTAGGTTATTTGCAAATATATTTAAGAAGTGAGATTACCCTATAATTTTCATCTCTCAACAGTCCTTCACTGCTTTTGACATGAGTGCTATAAAAGCTTCAAAATAATTTTCAAAATAAGACTGCTTTTATAGTCATTGAAAGAGTTTTTATGATTTTGAATTATCTTGGCCTTTAAAACTTGTAAAAATATACCTGCAAAACCATATTTGTTTTTTTCTGCGTGTATTTATTTCCATTTTTGTGTATTTGTTTCCAATTTTTGTGTGTATTTGAGTCTGTTTTTCCATTTTGTCTTGTCGAGAGGAAGCTTTTAACAACTGATTCAATGTTGGTAATTAAATTTATAGAAGTAGAATAGTATATATTATTGAGTCAGTTTTAATATTTTGTAATTTATGTATGTATTTTTGTGTCCAAATTCACTGATATAACTTTATGTTTTCATTTTAATATCTATTGTATCTGTGATTGATATATAATCCTTAATAATGATTAATTTCCAAGATACGTTTTAACATAATTAAGTAGTAATAAATATATACTTTTTGAATTTTTGTTTTTCTTGTTAAACAATATTTTTTTTTATGATATCACTCTTTTCTACGAATGGGTTAAATGTTTTACCAATGAAACATGACTTAGGAATATACAGTAAAAAGTTGAGCAATCCTATTTCACTAATCATTATTTTAATCTCTTAGGCTGCTGAATCAAATACCATGAAATGCATCAGGTTAAAGAATGGGAATTTATTAGCTCACACTTTCGAGGCCAGGAAAATGTCCAAATCAAGGCATCAACAAGAATATGCTTTCTGCTCAAAACTGTGGTGGTCTGGAGCCAGCTGCTAGTGAACTTGGTTCCTCTGTCACATAGCAAGACACAAGGCAAAATCGCCTGGTCTCTTCTTTATTTTTTGGGTTCCATATCAGCTTCTTGCTTCCCATACCTTTATCCCTCCATTGGAATTTCATTCTGCTTGTGATAGTTTGAAGCTAAATGAACCACAGAAAATCATGTTGTTAAAATTAATCCATTCTGGTTGGTGTAAACCGATTGTAAGTAGGGCCTTTAGATTAGTTTACTTCAGTTAAGGAATATACTAGGGTGGGTTTTAATCCTCTTACTGAAGTCCTTTATATAAGGGATGAATTCAGAGAGAAGAGAGAAAACTATGGAAGGCAGAAGCTGAAAATAATAAAACCAGGAAGAGAAGGGAGAAACCAGCAGATGAGGCCAGTTCCTTGCCAAATGACAGAGAAGTCCAGGGTCACCAGTTGCCAGTCTTTGGGGAGGAAACATTCCTTGATGATGGCTTGATCTGGACATTTTCATAGCCTCAGAACTGTAGGCTTATAAGCTTATAAATCCTCTTTGTAGAAGCCAAACCATTTTTGGTATATTGCATTTTGGAAGCCTAACAGACTAAACCACCACTTATAAATTACTCCAGTAAGAGGATTAAGACCCATCCTGACTGAGATGGACTGTAAACACTGTTACAGCCTCATGCCAATCTTGTGAGATCATGGGCATAACCCTTCTCTGTCCTTTTAGTCCAAGCTAGCAGTGGTTCCATTCATACAAATTATGCAAAAATCTTGTAGCTTTGAATGTAGTTCACAGAGGTACAAACTTTCAGACAATACAGATGTATTAGTCAGCCACAGGGGTGCCTTCTGAAATATACCAAAAGGTGGTCAGTCTTTATAAAGGGTATTTATTTGGGGTAGAATCTTATAGTTACCAGGCCACAAAGCATAAAGTTCTTCCCTCACCAAAATCCACGTGTTGGAGCAAGACAGCTGCCAACATCTCCAGGGTTCAGGCTTCTGGGTTCCTCTGTTCCAGGGGCTGCGTTCCTCTCTAGGCTTAGCTTCTTTTTCCTCCACAAGTTCAGCTGTAGACCATGAGGCTTTCTATGCTTTCGTGTCTCTCCACAAGGCCAGCTGTAGACTATCGGGCAAACGGCTCACTCCAACATCAGAACTGCTTCTCCAATCTGCTTCTCTCATCACTGCTGCCTTTTGTCTAGCCTTTTATACTTGAGACCATGCCCACTGAGGGGTGGAGCTCAATGTCCCACTGATGTGGCAGTTAATGCCCTAATCATAACTTAATCATGCCCAGATGAACAGATCAGTTTACAAGCATAATCCAATTTATATTTTTGGAGTTCATAATTAAATAAAACTGTCAAACCATTACAACAGACTTCCATAGATCTTCCCTGCTTAACTGAATTTCCAATCCTGAATTCCCATGAAATGTCTAATTGGTTTCATGTTCAGTTCAACACCCACATGGAGCACTAGCCTCTGTGGATTCATTTCCTGGAAGCTCAGAATTTTCAATTTCTGGTTTCTTTATACCAGAAGTTCAGTTCTCAGCTTACCCCTTTCTTCTTTAATTTCATTATAAGTTGCATGGAGAAACCGGCTACACTTTCCACATTTAGCTTGCAAAGCTCTTCAACTAAGTATCCAAGTTCATCACTTTCAAATTCTGCCTTCCATCTGACATCAGAACTCAATTATACCAAATTCAGTTTTGCCAAGACAGTGGCATTCTGTTGCTGGCTGCCAATTATCCTTGGTTTCTCTGTCATATGGTAAGACACATGGTAATGTCTCCTGGGGTCTTCCTTCTCTTCTGGGTTCCATTTCAGCTTTTTGATTCCTGTGGCTTTCTCTCTCCATCTGAATTTCATTCCACTTATAAAGGACTCTAGTAGTAGGACTAAGACCCATCTTGATTGAGGTAGCCACACCTTAACTGAAGTAACTTCAACAACATATCCTATGTACAATGGGTTCACACACAAAGGAATGGATTAAATTAAAGAACATGTTTTTCTGGAGTACTTACAACTTCAAACCATGGCAGCATAATACAAGTTTTTGAGAGAAAAAAAAAAGTGCCTCTGCCTTTTGAGCCATGTACAAAGTTTTATATTTTGAAGAATACAGTATTTTCAACAAAATATTTTTCTTTAGTATTTTAAGTAAGATCTCTCTATTTATATAATTAAATATATGTGTGTGTGTGTATAGACTCTTACTAGGAATTCAGAACATTTAAATTTTAAGTCTTATCAACAGGTACTCACTTGTAATATTTTCCTAGTGAATCAGGAAAATGTTGGGACTAGGTACCATAGCATAAGGCAATATGCCAAATTCTATGGATTTTATATACCCTCATAAAATAATACCTTTAATTTCTATATCAAAATGTTGTAACCATTAAAACATTAAGAATGCTTATAATAATGTTAAAATTGTTATAGGTTAAATTTCCATAGTTCTAATACTTTGCCCCTTACACACAAATCTTCAACAATTTTACCTTACCCCTTTCATTACCTATTTTTATCATTTTTAAAAGAATTTTACATTTAATTGATTCTGTCAACTACAACTAAGATTAGTAGTTATTTACAAGTAATGATTTTGCATTACTGTAACAAAACCCTTAGGATTACCTTAAGTATGCAAAAAAATCAGTGATTCATTGTTTATAAGGGTTCCTTTTTTTACCACAAATTATTATACATACCATGCCAACTAAATATCAACTTGCCCAAGTTAAATGTAGTCATAAAGTATCATTATATTTTTCTTAATTGGGAACTTACGATTATCTTTAGAATTCTCTACACAAATGGACCCAATCACACTCCTCTTTTTCTTCCTACAATATTCCTCTGTTCTTGAACTTAGTACATGGGCCATTCCTTCTTCCTTAATCTTTTCTCCCTCTCATCTTTCACATTTCATTTTCTCTCTGTCCTCTGTACTCTTCTTGAGCATTATATCCTTGGCCACCCTCCTTTACCTGAACTAGTTCACTTAGCTAAATCTTACATCTAATTCTGACTTATGTTCAAACTACAAGAAAATTTTCTTTGATCTCAAATATGGAGTAGGTTTTTCTGATCTGAGGTAGAGGATGAAAGGCCAGTATCTAATTTGATATCTATGTTTCTATCCTGAGTACATGAATAGTGGATATCAAGATAGACACTAAGGCTAGAGACCTAAATTTGGGAGTTGGTAGCCATGGGGGTGAGTTTTTCATTTTAGATGACTATTTATTCAGAAATCATAGGTATAGTGGCAAAGAAGACTGAGGCAATTACTCTGAAGCATTCAAAACATTAAAGTCAGTTAAATGAGAAAGATGCAGCAATGCTGAGAAGATGCAGCATGTGAGCTAGGGGTAAACTAGAGAGGGTTTTTAGCCAAGAAACCAAAGGGAAAAGATAGGAACTATAAAGTGTGGTCAACTGAGATGAATAATACTAAGATCTCCAACAGGTGGAATACAGCTATATAACTTAAGGATTTGACAAACTGGAGGTAGTAGACTGAAATAAAGCAATTATAGTGCATCTGAGGATGGAAATCCAATTGCAGCAGGCTGAAATGGAAAGAGGCATAGAATAAGTGGGCTTTGATTTATTCAGGAAAATAAGTGTGTGGTATGTTTTTACAGTAGGGAGAGAGTTCTTTTAAATTAGGAATGGTCAGAATATGTGTGCACACTAATAACAACAATGAGAATAGAAGAACAGACTGTTGAGAAGCTTATTCCTTGAGCTGGTGAAAGTCAATGGGATCAACCACAGCATCAGAAGTATTGACTCTAGGTGAGAGCAGGACACATCATTACAAAGATGGTTCCTATTTTCATAGGAGGGCACGCTGGGAAATCAGTTGACAGTAGGAAGATAAAGGAGTTTAATCTACTTCCATATTCTTAAAATGTAAGTTTCAATGAGTGAAGAAGGAGGAAAATAATCTAAAATTAAGCATCTGGATTTCAGAGGAACAAGAGTGGGAATTTTGGACAATGATGAGAACTCAGTGACTTTTTGTCATGATTTAAAAGTGATAAATTCACAATTATGCTATTTTCTTCAGAGATATTCTGAAGTCAGTTAAAATGTGCGATAGTCTTATTGTTGATTTTAACCAAGATTGTGACTTTGTCAGTCAAATTCATAGAAGGGCAAGAAACCAAAAGATGTTAAGGGGAGTTTGTTAGTGAACCATAAGGTCATTCCATGAAATCTAAGTTGAGCAAAGAGAAAAGAACATATATTGATGATGATAGGAACATTGAAAAGTGATGTAGTTAATGGATTCTTATTGAAATTACATAAAACCATTATTGGAGAAGGGTGTTAAAGTAAGAAATCTAAAATGATAACTAACAGTGAGTATAACATTATAGCAGAATGACTGAAATCATTATATTAATATTTCAGAAATATTCCAATTATACAATAATGACAAGTTCTGAGGTATGACCAAAAGAATGTTGTCTGGGGAAAGATGGAATGAAAAATCACTGAGTTTAGGAAGGTCAGGAAAATGTAATGTTGAGGTCTTGAACTAGGATTAGTTGTGGAATAGAATGTACTAAGTATTTCAATGAATATAAAGAGCAGTAATTATGAGGTTGCTTTAGGCAGAAAGAAGACGAGTTGGTATAATTTGATTTCAAGCACTTCAAATTTTAAAATGTTAGCAAGGAGCAATACAGATGGACATATCTCCTACTTTCAAGCTCTAAGTTAAAAATATTTGACACTAACATTTACATACAAACATGATATTTTAATAAAGTAAAAATAATAATAAAATAAAAATTTCTTTAGCCATGGAAAACATCAAGTTGTCAAGAAATTGTTGATACAGTAGCATCTTTGAAATTTTAAGTGCTAAGTAGATTTTGCAGGGGTCATTACTTAGTCTGCTTCTATTAAACATTTTTTAAATTAATGATTGGGGTGATGAACCAGAGTGTAACTTTATTAAATTTGCTGATGGCACCAATTTGGTAGGACAATTAGCACATTTAAAAACTGGATTAAAATTCAAAATGACCTTCATGAGTTGGAGAGGAGCCTGGATATAAACAAGATGAAGTTGATTAAGTTCATGTGCAGTAATTCATTTAGTCTGTTTCCCATTCACAGTGGCCAAACCATTATGCAACTCTGATCGGAACTTTTAATCAAAATAGTTTGAGTGATCTATCTTCATTGCGGTATAGTCACAGCAAATGTGAAGTCAAGATTTGTGTGCATCCAACTGGCATAAAAATTAAGTTATTAGTTTAATAAGAATCATGATGCTGCCATGGTTCTTCAAAGAATGCTTATCCAGATTTAAAGGGGTGATTATATCTATCCAGAATCACTTGCTATAAGACAGTATTTCTAAACTAAGGAAAACACAACAAAACAAAACAAATATATGTGTATATATATATTGGATAGGCCAAATCATGCCATGCAACATAACAATCATATTTAAATAGTAAATAACAATAATGGTAGATTCATGACTATAACCCAATGAAATAAGTGTACATTTTTGTTGCTGTTTGTGTATTAGTCACTTAATGTTTGGGGGGAATTTCCACAACAGAATTATGGTGTCAAGGCTTGAAAATGAATTCCCTGTGGATCAAGTGTTTCATATCTGAAGAGAGTTGCTTATGAAATAGGTGTAAAGATTAAAGAAATTAAAAATAGACTTCAGTATTTAGACTCATCAGCATTTTTCTTTATTGTGGTTTTCATACTTTTTGTGCTTCGAGGCCTACACTGAGAATCTCATGCAAATTTTAAAGCACAAGGGAAGAAAGTTTTCCAAGAGAAAGTTTTCAGAAATATTCTGGGTTTTAGAGATTCCCTGAAAACCGTGCATTGTATACTTTCTCTGGTCAGTAGATCCAAGCTTAAGAAATGGTAAAAATTGTCTTCTCAGTATATGTGGTCTTAGGACATATGATTCTTAAGAGAGAATAAGTGACTTGTATGTTCTTTGGAGGATTGTTAAGTACACACTTCAGCTTTTATTTATGAAGATATAGACTCTTATCTTAAATATGTGTTATCATGTCTAGTGGATGAAAAGTAGAATTGGTTTTATATGTGTATCTTTCTAAAGTAGAAAATCCAGTGGATAAAACAATCCTAAATCCATTTTATATAAAATACTTTATTATAAAATAAAACATATATACAGAAAACAACACAAATCACATATATGGAATAATGAAATATTATGTTGTCAAGATGCAGGTCAAGAGATAGAATTTTGTCAACCCACTCAGAAGCCCCTTCCAAGTGCCTATTCCCAAACTCCACTAACCATTATTTGACTTTTTATAGTAATTATTTCCTTGCATTTGATAGTTTTATTGCTCAAATATTCATCTCTGGATATATACATTAGGCTTGCTCATTTTTCTAAATATTACTTTTGTAAAATTTGATTGAATTAAAATAAATACATCAAAATGCACAGATCTTAATCATACACATCTATGAATTTTTACAGGGTGGATACAATTTGGGAAGTATACATACAATCCATATCAAGATAGAGAATATTACCACCTCTTCAGAAGTCATCTTCATGTCCTACCTACAGTTGAGGCATCTATCAACAAAGATAAGTTCTAATGTGTTCAAATTTTATATAAATTATATTGCAGAGTATGATTTCTTTTGTGTTTTGTCTTTTAGTCAATATTATGGCTAGGAGATTCATGCATGCAGTTAGAATTTTTGTTGTTTCTTATTGCTCTAGGCCATAAGTCTGCAAACTACTGCCCACAGGCCTAATCTGGCCCATTGCTTGTTTATGTACAGTCTTAAGGTGATTGTGGTTTTCAAGCTTTGTAAATAATAATACTACTACTAAAGAATATGAAACAAAGACCATATATGGCCCATAAAATCTAAAATATTTATTATCTGATCCTTTACAGGAAAAGCTTGCAGGCTACTCTTCATCTGGTATTCCATTGTATCAAAAAAAAAATTCTTTTTTTCTTTTTTTTGAATAGAGAAGATATGAGTTTACAAAGCAATCATGCATCATGCATAAAATACAGGATTCCTATACAGCACCCCACCACCAAAACCTTTCACTGATGTAGAACATTTGTTACTATTGCACTTTTTAAAAAATAGTTGTACTGTTTTTAATCAGTTACCTTTGCTACAATTGATGAAAGATTATTGATATAGTTCTATCATCTATTATTTACATTACGTGTAATTATTCCTATATACCACTCTATTATTAACACCTTGTTTTAGTATGATACATTTGTCATAATTCAAAAAAGAAGATTTTTATACTTGTACTATTAACTATAGTCTATCATCCACAATAGGGTTCGCTATAGGGTTTACCTATACAGTTCAGTGCTGTTGATTACACTCACAATAATATGCTTATCATCACCACCATCTATTTCCAAACCTTTGCCATCAGGCTCAATAGAAATTCCATACACATTAAGCACCAACTTTCAATCTATCTCTTGGTAATCTATATTCTAGATACTAACTATATGAGCTTGCTTATTAAAATTAATAAGCAGTAAAATCATACAATATTTGTCGTTATGTTTCTGACTTATTTCACTCAACATGACGTCCTGAAGTTCCCCCCATGTTTTCACAGGCATCAGGACTTCATTCCTTTTTACAACTGAACAATATTTCCTTATGTGAACATACCACATTTTGTTTTTCTGTACATCAGTGAAGGAACACTTGGTTGCTTCCATCCTTTAGCAATTGTGAAAAATACCTTTATGAATATCAGTGTGAAAATACTGTTCAAGTCCCTGCTTTCAAGAATTTTGGATATATAACTTGAATTGTGACTGCCAGGTGTGCTGGTTTAAAGCTGTATGTACCCCCAGAAAAAACGTGTTCTTAAATTTAATCCACTCCTGTGGGTATAAACCCATTATAAATAGGGCCTTTTGATGAGGTTACTTCAGTTAGTGTGGCTCACCTCAATCAGGATGGGACTTACTCCTATTACTGGAGTCCTTTATAAGAGAATGAGATTCAGATACAGAGAGAGAAACCACAAGATGCATGAGGCTGAAATGGTACCCAGAAGAGAAGGAATAGATCAGGAGACACCTCCATGTGCCTTGCCATGTGCCAGAAGAATGATGAATCCCTGGCAGCCAGCCACAGAATGCCACTACCTTTGGGGAAAAAGCATTGCCTTGACGATGCCTTGATTTGGACATTTTCCCGACCTAAAAACTATGGGTAAATAAATTCCCATTGTTTAAGTCAAACCATTTTATGGTATTTTAAAACATTCGGTAATTCTATACTTAACTTTCTGAGAAAATGCCAAACTATTTTTCACAGTCACTGCACCTTTTTACATCCCCATCAACAATGAAAATGTGCAGAACCATTTAGCATAGTAATTTGCTGATGGTTAGCTAAAGCTAGTTCTTACTCAGGCTGGTCATTTTCCATTGTTATTATCCTGAGGTGGCTTTCACTCATTCTTCCAATAATTTGATCATTGATTTTAATATCATTATTATCATATTACTTAAGAAAGATAGTTTAATCTTATCAATATTGACAATGTTACACCATATTGCAGTATGGTAATAGACATAACCTGAAAATAAGAATTTAAAAAGATGCTAGTACCTTTCTAGATTTCCACTCCATCATTAACAATTGGTCCAGGTCATCACAATATCGTATGACCAAAATTTCTCTCAGAACGATGCCATTCAGGATTGCAGGCTTTTATTTGACCATTTGAATTTCCAAGAGTAAAGGTAATATTGCAAATATATGGCTTTACCCTTTCAAGCATCTGTTATAAGTGAACAAAGAGACAGTATCATCTCTTGCTCTGAGCATCTCTTGACACCCTAAGTTAATATTGTATTTCTCTTACTGCATAATGCATTTATTTATTTCTTTACCCTCCACATCTATTTCTTCTTCCATACATTTGCCATTGATTTTTTTTGAGGTACTGGGACTAGGGATTGAACCCAGTATCTTATATGTGGAGGATGACCCTCAACCACTATGCCACATCTGATCCCCTGAGTTGGCTCCCTCACCTGTTTTGCTCATTTTTTTGCTCTTTGGTTTTTGCTCATTGTTTTGCTTGTTGGTTTTTGCTCATGGTCTTTTTGTTTTCTTTAGGAGGCACTGGGAACTGAACAAAGGACCTCCATTGAGGGGAGCAGGTGCTCAACTGCATGAGCCATGGCCGCTCCCTGCTCATTTCCTTTTGTCATTATCTGCTCGCTGCTTTTGCTTGTTGCCTGCTCATTGCTTTTGCTTGTTGTCTGCTGTTGTTTCTGCTCATTTGTTTTCTTTAGTAGGCACTGGGACCTCCCATGTGGGAAGTGGGCACTCAACTGCTTTAGCCACATTCACTCTCTTGCCATTGATTTTTTACCTGAACTTGTTCACCTTTGGAAGAGATGTTAAGGTCAGCCACTGTACTGGTCCAGATCACGAGCTGCAATACTAGTCGAAGTGCCTGCTCCTCAGTCCATTCCCATTTATAGAAACTATGATTACATAGGTACAGAATTAGTGGTCTATCTTGGTTTAAAAGCACAATCCAACACATCATGCCCTTGAGAATTCTGACATAGATGTTTCCATTTCCATTTTCATTTTAGGGATCATCCCTGCTTCTGGCATTGATAGTTGCAACCTTAGCCCTAGCCCAACTGTATTAGGTAGGAAAAAATAAAATAGAAGTGATGGGGAAATAATTGCATACCCACACCAAATCTTCCACAGTTGTCCCAGAAAAGTGGAGGACTCTTTCAAGTGGGGTCCTGCCTGGCCATCCCCCAATTTGAGAATGGAAGCATACTCATAAATGTATATAAGCCAGCCCTTTATGCCTTCCTCTCCTCTGTTTTAGCCAAAAATGAAAAAATTCAATTACCTGTTCCATTTCTCTGAGTATGATATGGACATGGTGTTTCCATTTGATGTGATATCTCTTTGCTAATGATTGGGCACTATGGGATGCAATGCGCATTTCTTTTTCTGAAGAAATGTAACTTGGTGGTCCAAGTCCATACAGTATCTTTCGTTCCAGCCTTTTATAGTACTTTGATCATTTGTATCTATCATCAGTTATATAAAGCCCAGTCTAGCATAAGTGTTAATTCCTGTCATGATGCATTTCTAGCCTCTTGGGGCTAGTTTCAGAATTCTAATATAGTTTACTTGCCAGTCATGTGCAGCGCCTCCCCACCAGGAAATTTGCCACAATCATTTGCAGTCTCTGTCTGTCCTGTGGAAGACAGAACAGTAATTGTTGAAATTCTGTGACTCAGAGAGTATGATAGAAATATGTCAACAATTAGGCCATCTCTGCACTGCTGCAGCTTCCCCATTTCAACTCGTTAAAATAACCCAGATGACTATCTCAAGTGAACACATGAAGATATTTATTTTCCATTTCCAATCACCTGATGCTGGAAGGTGATTTTTTTTTCTGATGGGCACTGAGATATCTTACTTTAATGCACTATTGAAAATTCCTATAGTGATTTCCATAGGATCATGCTACATACAGGCATTCCTTTAACAGTCCATCTGCCAACCACATGGCCAAGCCATTGACCACCTCCCATGAGTCAGTGAAAATCCAAACATAGAGGCTTTTTTATCATTTTAAAATTCTTCCATTACTACTGCAAGTAAAACAACATGCAATTTGGTTCAATTGACTGATTTGTTCTTATCTTCTTCAATAAGAATTTTTCCATTTCTGAGTGGAAAAGTGTGGCAACTTTCCAAGCAAAATTTTTCCCATTGAACTTGAAACTAAAACATTCATAAACCAAGCAGCTCTTTGTTGGTCAATAGAGAGCTGTTCATAAGACACTGCTTTGGTGACAATAAAATAAGGCAACCTCATGCAGTTCCAAAGTCAGCCTTAGGAAATAATAGACTATGCTCTTTCAACTTATATTTCTGTGCATTCTTCCAGTAGCATGTTCCTTTATAAACCATCTCTACTTTATTATGGAAATTTTCTGGGCATTTCTTTCCTTATTGGAGTGTTTCTACAAAATCACTCAAGATATTGTGGATATTTCAGAATTTAGATTATTTATGTTCTTCAGTAATAGAGAAAGTTCCAATTAATGCCCAATGTCAAGCTAGTAATCATCTCTTCAGTGGCATGTACTTTACC
>PVKH010029013.1:0-12734 GCA_004027955.1 Chaetophractus vellerosus | reverse complement strand
TTGTGGCGAAGAAGCTCCTGGAAGAAATCGTGCCCCAGTTTGGCATGCCAGCGTCTATAGGTTCGGATAATGGGCCCGCGTTTGTCAGCCGCATTGTCCAGGGGTTGTCCTCTGCTCTGGGGACCAATTGGCATTTACATTATGAGTATAATCCTCAGAGTTCAGGACAGGTAGAGAGGATAACTAGGTCTATTAAGGAAGCCTTAACGAAATTGGCCCTTGAGACTGGCATAGACTAGGGGACTCTCCTTCCCTTAGCTCTCTTCCCTACCTTCACTCTCTCACTCCTTTCGAAATCTTATGCGAGTCCTTCCCACCCATCCTGCCGCAACCCCCGAAACCCTTCCCCATTAAGAGTTGTCCATCTGACTTAGCAGGAATAGTCAACGCATTGGCCAAAGTTCATCAAGAGGATTGGCCCCCGGTCCGGGAAACCCACAAAGTGCAGCTAACCCCAGAAGCCCCTCATGGATTTGAGCCGGGTGATTAGGTTTGGGTAAAAAGGCACAACAGAGCCTCCTTAGAACCCAGGTGGAAGGGTCCTTATGTTGTCCTTCTTATAACCCCCACTGCCCTTAAGTTCGATGGCGTCGGTCCTTGGATTCACCACTCACACATTCGTCATGCAGAGACCCCCAAACGACGCGAGGCCGAGAGGTGGAAAGTGCGCCGGCACCCACACAACCCGTTGAAGGTTCACCTCAACCGAGACAAACCCAAGTGACTGCGGGGGGCCCCCACTTTGAACGCTTATCCGTGTGACCTAGACTCTATCTATCGAGCCCTGCTTAAATCAATTAGCGTATTATCTCTGCCCAGCCCCCCACCCAGGAAAGTCCTATTGTAACCATCCTAGTCAATATTATTGTGTGTATTGGGGCTGTGAAACATTAGCCACTGCCTGGACTCCCCAACAGTTAGATAAGTTTTTTAAAGCTAGCATGGGGACCTGCAGGTTGCAAACCACATCCAGTTTGTGGTCCTTCGCCAACAATACCAAAATATCCCACAAAATAATTCAAGTCCTTAAGAAAGGATCCTTAAGAGTTACTTGTCAAAAAAAGTGGGGAACGTTAGATTTTAGTTACACCCTCGGGCCCTTCCCTCAGGAATGTAAGACTCCTGATAACTCTGCTACCTTCCACCCCGCCCTGAGGCCACTAGAAACTTCCTCCCTAGGCACCGGGTGGGCCCCCCACTCGGGGCTTCTCTTATCAGATGTGACCTCATGGACACTTCCCCATACCCCTGATGATGCTTATAAATCCTGTAACTGCCTTGGGTCGGGGTCCATGGCATTGCCCACGATCGGGAGGTCTGCACCCTAACTCGAGTTAGTAATAAAACTCCCTTTTTGCTATTGCATTGTCGATGTGGTCTCATCCGTGCGTCTCGGGATCTGAAATCGGGCACAACAGTAGATATCCAGTTGTACCAGCACAAATTGTTTAAATAATTATTCTTTTACTCTATACCATAATCTTGGCATCCTTGTCTAAACTAGTTGATCATAAATGTAGCAATTTATTTATGGATTCTCAATTCCATTCCATTGATCTATACATCTATTCTATGTCATTACTACACTATCTTGATTTCATTTCATTTCAGATTGTTCATTGCTAGTGTATAGAAATACAATTGATTTTTGTATATTGATTTTATAATCTACAAACTTGCTGACCCCCTTTATTAGCGCTTTTTTTTAAATGTGATTTCTTAGAATTTTCTCTAAACAAGATAATGTCATCTGGGAATGTAGGCAGTTTTACTTCTTCCTTTCAAATCTAGGTAACTTTTGCTTCCTTTTCTTGCCTAATTGCCCTAGTAAGAACCTCAAGTACATTGATGGATAGAAGTAGAAAGAATGGGTATCATTGTCTTGTCTTGTTCTCTGTCTTAAGAGGAAATCTTTCTGTCTTTCACCATTAAATCTGTTTTTAGCTCTGGGATTTTTGTAAGTGCCCTTTATCAAGTTGAGGATGTTGCTTTATAGACCTAGTTTGTTGTGTGTTTTTATCATGAAAGGGTGTTGAATTCTGTCAAATGCTTTTTCTGCATCTTTTGAGTTTGTCATCTGGTTTTGGTCCTTTATTATATTAGTACTGGGTATTACCCCTGTGGTGGCTTGAAACTGTGTGCATCCCAGAAAATTATGTTCTTAAATTTAATCCATTTCCTTTGGTGTGGGCCCATTGTAAGTAGGACCTTCCCCCACTGCCCTGCCCTGAGATGGCTCCCTTGTCTGTCTGTTCATTGTTTCTACTCATTGTCTGCCCACTGTGTCTGCTCACTATGTCTGCTCGTTGAGTCTGCTCATAGTTTCTCCTTGTTGTCTGCTCACTATGTCTGCTCATTGTGTCTGTTCGTTGTTTGCACAATGAGGTTACTTCAGATAAGAAGGTGTAGCCCAGCTCAATCAGGATACATCTTAATCCTATTACTGGTAAAGTGAAATTCAGACAGAGAGAGAAAAAGTGACAGGAAGCAAGAGGCTGGACAAACAATGGAACCCAGAAGAGAAGGAAGAGATCAGAAGATGCCACCATGTGCTTTGCCATGTGACAGAGGAACCAAGAATCACTGGTAGCCAGTCCCAGAACTGCATAGTCTTCAGGGAGAAAGCATCACCCTGGTGATGCCTTGCCTTGGACTTTTTTTTTTTTAGCCTAAAACTGTAAGCTAATAAATTCCCATTATTTAGGTCAACCCATTGCATGGTATATGCTTGAGCAGCCTAGAAAAGTAAAACACTCGTCTTCTAAATTTGTGAAGGATTGCCGTTAATTCTTTAAATGTTCAGTAGAACTCTCCAGTAAAGCTATCTGGTCCTGGGCTTTTCTTTGTAGGAAGTGTTTTTAATTACTAATTCAGTCTCTTTACTTGTTATAGGTCTATTTAGATATTCTATTTCTTCTTTTTTTTTTCATTTTAAAATCAATTTAAGGGCCGGCTCGATAGCCCAGTGGATAGGGCACCAGTATACCACATGGGAGGCCCTGGGTTTGGTTCCCGGGGACCTCTCCTAGCGGGCAGACCACCTTGAGAATGGCAACCTGCCATGGGCGGGCCAGAGCTGCCGTGGGCAGGGCAAAAAGCTGCCACGGACAGGGCAAAAGCCGCCACGGGCAGGGCAGGTCGCCTGTGAATGGAGCGCAGCCAGCCACCCGCGAACTGAAAGCCGGCCGTGAACGGAAGCAGAAGCCGCCCACAAGTGGGGAAAGCCACGCCTGCGCAGTGACCGGCCTCGGCGCGTCGCCGCAGTGGGGGGGAAGGGGAGATATGTAATAAAATAAATAAATCTTTAAAAAATAAAAAATAAAATAAAATAAAATAAATTTATTGACGTATATCTTTTGTACATGAACACAAACAATAAGTGTAAAATTTAAGTAAATTTTTTTTTAATTTAAAAAAACAGAAAGTGTACAGTGTAAATTGTGAACTTACAAAACAAACTTGCATAACATCATGTAGGGCTCCCATATATCACCCCACCACAAATACCTTGCATTGTTGTGAAAAATTTGTAACAAATTATGGAAGAGCATTATCAAAGTATTACTACTAACTATATTCCATATCTCGCATTTGGTGTATTTCCCCCCTAACCTACCCTATTATTTTTTGTTGCTGTTGTTCATGGACCATATAATTTATTTAAAGTGTACAATCAATTGCATTGGTATTTTGTATATCACCAAGTTGCGCGTTCATCACTTCAGTCAATATTAGAGAATTTTCATTACTCCAAAAAAAAAAAACCAACAAAAACAACAAAAAACAAACTACTATCATACCCATATGTTAACACTACTAATTACAAATCCTGTGATGTGCTTTCACCATTTCTATTCATTTCCAAACATTTCCAAACAACTTTTAATCAATTCTGCACAGATTAAATCTCAGCTTTCCATTCTAACCATATTCTTTTCTCTGGTGACTTATATTCTAGTTATTAACTCCATGAGTTTGCTCATTATATTTAGTTCATAATAACAAAATCACACAAAGAACTATAAAGTTCTTTGATGCCTGGCTTGCTTCACTCAACATAATATCCTTCATGTTCATTCACATTGTCATATGCTTCACAACTTCATTTCTTCTTACAGCTGAATAATATTCCATCATATGTATATACCACAGTTTGTTTATCCATTCATCAGTTGATGGTCACCTGGGTTCTTTCTACCTACTGTTGCTATGAATATTGGTTTGCGGATGTCTGTTCATGTCACTGATCTCAGTTCTTCTGGGTATATACTTAGTAGCAGTATTGCCAGGTCCCATGGTAGATCTATATCTAACTTCTTTAGGAACCACCAAACAGACTTCCACAATTGTTGTGCCATTCTACATTCCTACCAACAGTGAATAAGTGTTCCTATCTCTTCACATCCTCTCCAACACTTGTAGTTTTCTATTTTGTTAATTGTGGCCATTCTAGTAGTTGTGAAATGATATTTCATTGTAGCTTTATTTGCATTTCCCTAATAGCCAGAGATGCTGAACATATTTTCATGTGTTTTTTTCATCATTTGTATTTCTTCTTTAGAAAAATGTCTAATCAGGTCTTTTACCCAATTTTTTAATCAGGTCATTTCTCTTTTTATTGTTGAATTGTAGGATCTCTTTATATATTATGGATATTAGACCCTTGTCTGATGTGTGATTTCCAAATATTTCTCCCATTGAGTAGGTTTTTTGCCCTCTTCACAAAGTTCCTTGTAGTACAGAAGTGTTTAAGTTTAGGAGGTTCTATTTCTCTTTGAGTCAGTCTCAGTAGTTTATGACTTCCTAGAAATTTGTTCATTATATCTAGGTCGTCTAATTTGTCAATATACACTTCTGTACAGTCGTCCTCTATGATATATTTCTGTAAGTTTGGAAGTAATGCCCCCCTTTTCATTCTTTATTTTTGTAATTTGAATCTTCTCTTGTTTATTTGTTTGTTTGTTTTTTGTTTTCCTTATCTGTCAATTTTGTTGATCTTTCTGAAGAACTAATTTTGGGCTTTTAAAATTTTTCTCTATTGTCTTTCCACTCTCTATTTCATTTATTTCTATTCTAATCTTATGATTTCCTTCTTCTGGTTTCTTGGGTTTAGTTTGCTTCTTTTTTGCCTGTGTGTTCTGGTGCAAGGTTAGGTTATTCATCGAGATATTTCTTCTTTTCAGTACAGTTGTTTTAACTATAAAGTTCCTCTAAGAACTGCTTTGGCTGCATCAAGTAAGTTTTGGTATGTTGTGTTTTCTTTTTCATTATTTTCAAAGTATTTTCTAATTTCCCTTGCGATTTCTTCTTTGAGCCCTTAGTTATTTAGGAGTGTATTATTTAATATCTGCATACTTGTGAATTTCCCAAATATTTCCTTCTGTTGGTGATTTCTAGTTTCATAGCACTATGGTCAGTGAACACACTTTGTATTATTTTAATTATTTAAAATTTATTGGACCTTGTTTTATAGTCTAACATTTTTGTGTGCACTTGAAAAGAATATGTATTTTGCTATGGCTGAATGAAGTGTTCTATACATGTCTATTAAGTCTAGTTGATTTATAGTACTGTTTAAGTATTTTCTTTCATTGATGATCTTCTGTCTAGTTGTCCTTTTCATTATTAAAAGTAGTGTATTTAAGTCTTCCACCATTATTCTTGAATTGTATATTTCTCCTTTAAATTCAGCGGTTTTAATTTCATGTACAGGCATTCGTCCTCTCATTGTGCTTCACTTCATTGTGCTTCACAGATATTGTGTTTTTCACAAATTGAAGGTTTGTGGCAACCCTGCATTCTGCAAGTCTATTGGAACCATTTTTCCAACAGTGTGTGTTCATTTCATGTCTCTGCATCACATTTTGGTAATTCTCACAATATTTCAAAATTTTCATTATTACTATATATGTTATGGTGATCTGTGATCAGTGACCTTTGACATTGTAATTGTAATTGTTTTGGGGCACCACAAACCACACTCATATAAGACGATGAACTTAATCAATAAATGTTGTCTGTGTTGTGACTCTCCACCGACCAGCCATTTGCACATCTCTCTTTCTCCTCAGCCCTCCCTATTCTCAGACACACAACAATATTGAAATTAGGCCAATTAATAATCCTACAACGGCCTCTAAGTTTTCAAGTGAAAGGAAGAGTCATATGTCTCTCATTTTAAAACAAATGCTAAAAATGACTAAGCTTAGTGAGGAAGGCATGACAAAAGCTGATAGACTGAAAGCTGGACCTCTTGTGCCAAACATTAGCCAAGTTGTAAATGCAAAGTAAAAGTTCTTGAAGGAAATTAAAAGTGCTACTTCAGTAAACACAGGAATGATAAGAAAGCAAAATCGCCTTACTGCTGATGTGGAATGTTTTAGTGGTCTGGATAGAAGATCAAAACAGCTATAATGTTCCTTTAAGCCAAAGCCTAATTCTGAGAGAGGCCCTAACTCTCTTCAAATCCAAGAAGAATGAGAGAGGTGAGGAAACTGCAGAAGAAAACTTGAAGCTAGCAAAGATGGTTCATGAGGTTTAAGGAAAGAAGCCATCCCTATAATATGAAAGTGCAAGGTAAAGCAGCATATGTTTATGTAGAAGCTGCAGCAAGTTCTCCAGAGGATCTAGTTAAGAAAATTGGTGAAGGTGGATACACTAAACAGATTTTCAATGTAGATGAAACAGCCTTATCCTGGAAGAAGATGCCATCTTGATCTTTCATAGCTAGAGAGGGGAAGTCAATGCCTGGCTTCAGAGTTCAAAGGACAGGCTAAGTCTCTTGTTGAGGAAAATGCAGATTCTGACTTTAAGTTAAAGCCAATGTCTCACTTATTGTTGTGAAAATCCTAGGGCCCTAAGGATTATGCTAAATTTATTCTGCCTGTGCTCTATAAGTGGACCGACAAAGCCTGGTTAATGGCATATCTGTTTACAATGTAAGTATTTTAAGCCCACTGTTGAAACCTACTGCTCAGAAAAAAAGATTCCTTTTAAAATTTTACTACTCATTGATAATGCTCCTAGTCACCCAAGAGTTCTGATGGAGCTGTGCAATGAGATGAATGCTGTTTCCATGCCTGCTAACACAACATCCAGTCTACATCCCATGCATCCAGGAATAAAGTCAAATTTCAAGTCTTATGGTTTAAGAAATACATTTTGTAAGGCAATAGCTGCCATAACTAGTGATTCCTCTGATGGATTTGAGCAAGGTCAATTGAAAAATTTCTGGATTTTAGTAAGTTTTTATGTAGTAGACTTTCTCCTATAGAGAAACATCTATACCTCTTCCTAAAAGCAATGAATTCACCATTCTACTAAGAACATTCATGATTCATGGGAGGAGTTCAAAATATCAACACTAACAGGAGTTGGAAGAAGTTGATTCCAACTGTCATGGATGATTTTGACAGATTCAAGACTTCAGGGGAGGAGATAACTGCAGATTTGGTGGAGCTATTAAGAGAAATAAAACTAGAAGTAGAGCCTGAAAATGGGACTTAACTGCTGTAATCTCATCATAAAACTTTCATGGATGAGGAATTACTTCTTATGGATGAACAAAGAAAGTGGTCTCTTAAGATGGAATCTACTCCTGGTGAAGATGCTTTGAACATTATTGAAATGACAACAATAGATTTAGAATATTACATAAACATAGTTGATAAAGAAGTGGCAGGGTTTGAGATGATTGACTCCAATTCTGAAAGGAGTTCTACTGTGGATAAAATGCTTTCAAACAGCATTGCATGTTACAGAGAAATCTTTCATGAAAGGAAGAGTCCATTGATGCATTCAACAGCTTCTTTGTTTTAAGAAATTGCCACAGATACCCCAACCTTCTGCAACCACCACCCTGATCAGTCAGCAGCCATCAACATCAAAGCAAGACCCTCCACCAGCAAAAATATCGTGACTCACTAAAGGATCACATGATGGCTAGCATTTTTTAGCAATGAAGTATTTTTAAATTAAGATATGTATAATGTTCATTGTTTCTTTAGACATAATACTATTGTACACTTAATAGACTACAGAGTGGTGTAAACATAACATTTTTATGTATTAAAACCAAAAACTTCTTGTGACTCACTTTATTGTAATATAACCTTACGGAGAATCAGGTGAGGGTCTGGTTCCAAAACCGCAGGGTCAAGTATCAGAAGCAGCAAAAACTGAAACTGTTGGCCCCGTCTGCGAAGGCTACCTTTCCAATCAAGCCCTCCAGCAGGTCTGACCCCGGCATCCAGAGTGAAGACACCGAGTCAGGAGTGGACAGCTGAGGACTGGGCCAGAGGCCCCACCCAGGATGTCTGGGCTAGTCCTTCCTGGGAGCACACACCAGACCTCCCTGCCCCACACTTGGATTTGACTTTCCAGTCAAGGGGCCTTCCCAGGGTCACAGGGCCCCAGATGGAACTGACCTGTTAAACTGGGGCCCTCTTTTCTATACCAACTCCTGGGAGGTTGGAATAATCAACTGTTCAGAGGCCAGTTGGACCTTCAGCTCCACACCCTTGGCCAACTTATTGAACTGAGCCTTTTTGCTTTTTTTCTCCATCAGTTTACCTCCCAGGATGGGATGTATACATCCCAGGGAATCTGTAAAGCCCTTCAAAAGTGCCAGGCCAAGTACTAAGTGTACAATAACTGTTTAGGCTTCTAGGCCTTCCTCTCCTGGGCAAGTAGCGTCTACAGAGCCTGGTCTCCTTAGGGATTCACCTTTCCTGGCCTGGAATTGGAAAAGGGGCCTCCTTGAATCAGTGTGTGGGCAGAGAAGGCTCTTCCCCACTTGGGGTATTGGGGTGGTGGGGCTGAGGAGGGAAAGGTAAGACCATTTAGCCCAGTTCTCACAGTTTCTTAATGTTTTCTTGTTTTCTCTGAACTTTTGCCATTCTTAGAAGGAGCTCCAGCCCAGCTGCCTTAGAGGAGGCAGCTACCATCTTTTTCCCTCCCAACTACCCACATGATTCCCATCCCATTTTTATATACAATAGAAAAGTTTGACTCCGTCTTTGCCAAGGCTGGTATTTTATCATAAGCTGCTGTATTTTCATGAGATGGTTATCATCTTCCTCCCTTCACAACCCTGACCCATGGCTCCCTTTCCTTTCCAGGAATCAGCTTGGTTTCTCCTTAAGAAGCCTGGCTGATGGCCGGCCCCTGTGAGGCTTGCCACCGGCATTTCTGGAACGGGTTTCTGTAGCACGGCTCCATAGACCTGGGCCCACCTCTGTTGAAAGTACAGATTCAGAATCTAGAGTGGCTCCAGGGGGTGGAGGTGAGGAGGGAGGGATGTGCCAGGAGGCCTGCCTTGCCATCTGGTGGTGAAAGAGGGCACGGTCCCGGCTGCTCTCAAACCAGAGATTTCTAAGGAAGAGGAAAAGCCAGAGGAGGCTTTCCAAGAGCCACCTGCCCCCAAAGCAATGGACCATCCTCTCCCAGGCCCGAGGTTTGAAAGGGACAGGGTCTGGCTTCAAGAATCTTTCCGTCCCTGTCCATTGGGGAAATCCTTCCTAATGCTGGACTTGAAGGAATCAGCTGCACCTGCCTCTTCTAGACACAAGTGAATGTACTTATCTATTCAGAGTTACTGGGTTCTACCCAACCCCCAAATGTCACCACAAGACCATAACAGATGCAGGTGCAGGTCCCTTTTCAAGGAGCACAGAATCAACTGAGGGGGCAAGAAAACAAAATAACAGGGTGTGGTAGTTAGATCAGGCCAGGCTGTGGGGACACATGGTATAGGTCAATGGTGTGTAATTTTTTGGGGTCATAAACAGCAGTCCCTCCTGGTATTCTCTGGGCAATGTGCACTGGGGAATTCACTTCTGCATACCAACCCAGGGGTCCTCAGGCCTCCTGAGGTCTGCAATTAGCTCCTCCACCATCCCCAGGCCCCCTGAAGAGTCTGGCAAGGCACAGGTCCCTTTGATCTTTCACTTCCTGCGGCCTTTGTAGTTTGGATAGGTGGGGTGAATAAGCCTGGGGGTGACGAGGCCTTCACCGCACTTTGAGGGTCTAAGAGGATAGGAGAAAGTCTGCCTTCTGCTGTCCAACCTCGTGGGCTTTACTCAATTACGGTGGGCTTTACTCAAATAGGTGGGCCACTGGGCAGGCAGGGACAACAGACTCGTAAACGTGGACTCGGACACAGATGCACACATTAAAACTACACTACGCAGACTCTGATACAGAGGTGCATGCTGGCTACGAAGACACAGACGGACATAAAGCCGCACAGATGTGAAAGCACAAAGGCAGGCGCGGCCACGCACAGGCAACGCGCCGAACGACCTAAATACACGGACACAAAAGAGTCCCAGATTCGTGGTCGCTGGGGCGCGCGACTTCGCAGACACGCACGCCGAGGAGGCGGGGCCGGAGAAGGGCGGGGCCTCCCGGGTCGAGGCGGGGTCAAGGGTCAGAAGGCGGAGGCGCCCCCAAGATGGCGGCCTCCATGTGCGACGTGTTCTCCTTCTGCGTGGGCGTGGCAGGCCCGGCCCGGGTCGCGGTGGAAGTCCGCTTTGTGAGCAGCGCCAAGGTGAGGCCACGGCGGGCCCCGCCGGGAGCCTCCCACCCCGTCCGGCCTGGGAGACAGCCTCCCGCCACCCCATGTCCGGAGCCTAGAGGCTCCTCTGTCGCTCGGATGCTGCGGCCCAGCTCCTGCTTGCGGCCTGGGGGCTCCGTGCCGGTTCTCTGCGCGCAGGCTCCGGGCCCGGTCACGCGGTTCCCTGGGGTCTCCGGAGTCTGCAGGCGCCCCCATCCCTTGGAAGCCCTCCCGCGGCCCGGCCCCGGCTGCTCGGGGAGGGGCTGGGGACACTGAGCCGGGGGGGACGTTGTTCCTGGGCCTGGGAGCTGCGGACAGGGACGTGTTGGGCAGAGGGAACTGAGATGTTAAAAAGCGTGGCACGTTCATAGTGAAATTTGGGCAGGAGCTGAGGGTGAGGCCAGGAACCTTCAAGAAGGGCCTTGGGGTGCCAAGGAATTTGGACTGGAGCCCGAAGGCCGAGGGAGCATTTGAAAAATTTTAAGCAGGAGAGTGATATAATTCTGCTTTTCTTATTAAAGAGTTTTAAAAGTTCATTGTAGCAATAAAAAATGGAAAATGCACGTAAGAAAAGAGAAAATAAAATCCACTCATAATCCTACCATGCAGACATTGCTGAATGACTTTTTTCTTTTTTTTTCTCTTTGAATGACTTCATACTTTGTATACTTATGCAAATATAGGCATGTTATAATTATATTTTGGGAGTGAATGTGGCTCAAGCAGTTAAGCACCGGCCTCCCACATGGGAGGTCCGGGTTGGGTTCCGTACCTCCTGAAAAAACAAAAACAAACAAGCAAAACAAACGAAAAAACCACCTCAGGGAAGCCGATGTGGCTCACTGGTTGAGCGCTGGCTTCCCACATAGGAGGTCCTGGGTTCAATCCCCAGCCCAGTTACCTAAAAAAAAATCATAGTTTTAGAAACTGCTTTAAGATGCCAGAGTAAATCTTTTAATAACAATAAACCTATTTCTACATATTTTTAAAGAGTTGAGTAACATTCTATTCACGGGCAGGCCACAGTTCACACAACCAACCCCTTATTTATGGACATTATGTTGTGTCTGATTTTTCACTCATGGGATCAGAGAAATTGGAGCTCAGTTTCTCTGCACACATCCTGTGTTCTCTCTAGCTCTAAGTATTTTCTTTCCTAGTTGTCTTTGCCAGTTGAAATGTTATTGCTTTGTTTCATTTACATTTACTAGGAAGATTGAATAATTTATCATGTCCAATGGCTGTTTGTATCCTTGGTCTTTGCC
Source organism: Chaetophractus vellerosus (assembly GCA_004027955.1). NCBI lineage: Eukaryota > Metazoa > Chordata > Mammalia > Cingulata > Chlamyphoridae > Chaetophractus > Chaetophractus vellerosus. The sequence goes on along the minus strand of PVKH010029013.1, from coordinate 914 downwards.
CAAGATGTCAGCCCTGTTAGTCATTTGTCCCATCCTGCCTTCATCTTCTTTAGACTGATCCAGTTTCCCAGCCCATTCTTCCCCTGCCCTCTTTCCACTCCGTAGGCTCTGGAGTACTTTCTATGGTATATTAGCTCTCCTATATCCTGGGTCTGCTCAGCTGCTCTCACATCACCATCTCCATCCCAGGGCCTTTAGTGCTTCTGGTTGATTGCAGCAACCACATGCCACATCCAGTTCCTTACTTCCTCACCTGCACTTAGCTCCCTCTCTCTCAGCCTTCTCTGTTCTTCACTTCTTTTACTTTCACTGCATCACTTCAGCTGCTCTGCTTGCCCAATTATCATTTCTCAGCCTTCTATCAAAACCCCAACTCTGAAAGAATGAGCTGGTTGCTCTCTCATACCTGCACCTGATTTGCGTCTAGAGAAAATCACATACCTACCCAGACTTGGTAATAGGTTGGATTATCCTGGGCATTTTGCATCTATAGTCAGCAAGTGGGCCGGCTCGATAGCCCAGTGAATAGGGCACCAGCATACCACATGGGAGGCCCCAGGTTCGATTCCCGGGGACCTCTCCTAGCGGGCAGACCGCCTTGAGAATGTCAAGCCGCCATTGGCGGGCCAGAGCCGCCGTGGGCAGGGCAAAAAGCTGCCACGGGCAGGGCAGGTCGCCCGCGAATGGAGCGCAGCCAGCCACCCGTGAACTGAAAGCCGGCCGTGAACGGACGCAGAAGCTGCCCACAAGCGGGGAAAGCCGCGCCTGCGCAGTGACCACTCTCGGCGCCTCCCCGCAGCCGGGGGGGAAGGGGAGATATGTAATAAAATAAATAAATCTTTAAAAAAAAATATATATATATATATATAGTCAGCAAGTGAGGTGGGTTTATGATTTTCTTTCTTTGAGCTGGC
>PVKH010029012.1:0-12734 GCA_004027955.1 Chaetophractus vellerosus | reverse complement strand
GTTCGCGGGTGGCTGGCTGCGCTCGATTTGCAGGCGACCTGCCCTGCCCGTGGCGGCTTTTGCCTGTCCGTGGCAGCTTTTTGCCCTGCCCACAGCGGCTCCGGCCCGCCCATGGCGGCTTGCCATTCTCAAGGCGGTCTGCCCGCTAGGAGAGGTCCCCGGGAACCGAACCCAGGGCCTCCCATGTGGTTTCCCAGCACGCTCTTTATCCACTGAGCTATCTAGCCGGGCCGTAGAATATTGAAATGTTACCAAATTTGCCTATTTCACATGTCCATTTTACACCTACCTCAGAAGAGCACCATTTCTCCAGAAGTGGGCTATTTCCCCTGATATGCGAAGAGTCATTCTAAGTTATTATCTCCTGATATAATTAGCCAGTTGCAAAGACTATGTGCTTAGTTAAGGCTTAGACTTCTGGCAAAATGTTTTCTTTAGAAGAGCAAAGCACTGTTAGCAACAGATTCAAGGATAGGTCCCATTCAGCCAATGTTGAGGAGACAATATAAAATGGTCACAAATTTATAATAGCATTTAGTAGCCCAAGAAAAGTTCTGAAGGACACTGTTGTCTTATCTTTGTCCAGCCGCTTGTTTAGGATGCTAATTCTGATCATAATGCTACTGAATGGAACTGGTTGCTCTGTTCCATGACTACTAAACTCTACCAGGCGTTAACCGTAATTTCATGCTGTCAGACACAAGGTGGAAAGATGAAAGAATTGATTCAACATAAACTAGTAAGTAAAATGGGATCCTGAACCCTGAATTCTGTTAGATCTACTAGTAACTGGATGACCTTGAAGATGTTTTTAACTTTTCTGGATTTCAGGCATTCTCTTAAGTAAAATAATAGGATTGCCTGTAATCTCTATAATCTGGGCAACCATGTAGCACCCAAGGCAGAACTCTTTTGAGAGTGAAAGGAGGTCTTATTGGTAAATATGCCTAAAACACAGGCCTAGACCAGGAATGCCTCAGGCAATCCAAGATGTGTGGTCACCCTACATGTAATGGATACCTCATGGAGATTCTTCCATCACCCACTGATGACAGTGGTAATCCCTCTGTAGCTATTTTGTAAAGTGCTACTCTTCTGTCCTAGCCACTATTGATTGCTTAAGGGATAAACACTTGATCCAAGCTGGGTGTATAAGAATTCTTCACTCAGGAATTTAGAATTGGGACCAAAACATTACATTTCTGCCTGCTTCATAATTTAATGGAGAAAATTTAGCTTGTCCATTTCAGAAACCAGAAATGTCATTCTGCAGAGTGAGAGTAGAATGAGTCAGATAAACCATTCATATCTCTAACATTCATTCAGCAGAGTGGCTATCATAAAATAGGTACTCAGCAAAAAATTTTGAATTAATATTCTGCTTCTTGGCTGATAATTAAATAGCATTTGCCAGATTTCAAACCTTACTTTCTTTCTTTTATGATTATAGGTTATCCAAAATGCATACTTTATTTCCAATGAGGATTGAAGGTGACTAGTTTTATTAACATGTCTATTAATTAAAAAGCAAAATAAAAAAATTAAATGTGCTAGTGAGACTTTTGGTGGCAAGAGAGAAATAAATATATGAAAACTTATTTATTGATTTCTGTGGCTTCCTTGAATATTAAGTATTCTTTTTGAGGTGAGGGAAGAGATGAGAGAGGCATTTCATACAACAGAAAACAATTCTGGATGGGGAGATTTATTGGAGAGTTTTTGAGATAACAACATAGAACTCGGTGAAAGGCACCAACCATTGGAAAGGAAGAGAAAAACAGCCCTGGGGACCTCAGCAAAGGAGCTTATGGCTCTTCTTTCTAAGATATTGTCATTAATATCACTCAACCAATTCAGTCTACTTGGCCCTTTATTCAAGTTTTAATTTCCTAGAAGAGATAGGATTGACCCAAATGGGCCAAATACTTCTATAACTAGGGCAGTCAGCTGTGGTGCAGGTGGGGTGGGGAAGAGAAGAATCATGGAGCATAGATATGGTCATCGAGGGATTTGTTTCAAGCCCACTAGCCATAAAAATAGATGTCAACTACAACAATGCATCTTAAGGTTAAAAATAGTTTCAATATGAGAAAAATGGGGCATCTTTAAGACTTACCTGAGGCACAGACCGTGAAAAAAGAATTTGAATGGAAGAAATTTATTTGGAAAACAATCCCAGGAAATGCCTCTAGAAACTTGGGGAAGTGTGACATCAAAGGAAGAGAGGACCATAAATAAAGTGTCAAGCCAATTAAAGAGCTTAATTTCACTGAATTACTCTCAGAAATGAGGTGGAACATACACCAAATCATGCCAGTCATCAGTTGCAATATGCTTCTGGGGAACATTTATTCTGTTACGCGTGTGTCCTGATTCTGCAAAGGTAGAGCAGGTGTTGGCAGAAAGTGAAAAGGTGCATGGGCAATGAGATGTGATGTGGTCTGTTGGAAGAAGTCCTGAATGCAAGGAAATAGTAAGTGCCTGGGGGGGTGGGGTGGATATTGGTGCAACAGGAACAGCATCTACCAAATCAAGTAAATGAAAGATTTCAGATATATATCATTTTGTGATAAACTACTTTAATGCAGTGGTAGGGCTTATAATCCTAATAATAATGAAGAATTAATGTCTATATAAAACTCTTTCAAATATCAAAATTTTAAAAATGATTTACATATCTTTTTAATTGTTGAGCAATGGGTTAATTTATGATTTTCATATTTTGAAAAAATGAGATCTTCTTTTGGAGCTTTAATCACTTAAGAATGATTTAGTGGCAAAATACAGACATGTGAAAAAACACATTGAAAGGTGTGTTTCATGATCTGAAACCTGGTCTCCAGTAAACAAACCCTAAGCAGGCTATTTCAAAGTTGGAATTTTCATTTGTTTATATTCCATTTATGTGTTTGTTTTATTTGGCTTATGTTCCAAAGGTGCACAAGTTCCTTTGTATATTTCTTTACTTAGCTTTCTGAGGAAGTTCCAAACTCTTCCACAGAGACTTCTTATACTGCCACCAGCAATGAATGAGTGTTCCTATTTCTCTGCATCCTCTCCAACACTTATCTTCCATTTTTTTCATAGCAACCACTTTAATGTGTGTGAAATGGTATCTCATTGTGATTTTGATTTGCAATTCCCTAATGACTAATTATATTCAGAATCTGTTCATGTGCTGTCTGATCATTTGTATATCTTCTTTGGAGAGATGTCTGTTCAAGTCTTTTGCCCATATTTTAATTGGTTTGTTTGTCTTTTTGTTAAGTTGAAATCTTTCTTGATGTATGTTGGATATTAAGTTTTTATTGGATATGTGGTTTCCAACTATTTTCTCCCATTATGAAGGTTGTATTTTTATTTTCCTGATAAAGTCCTTTGAGGGTCATGAGTTTTAAATTTTGACCATAAATTTTATTTTATCTTTTTTTTCTTTCATTGTTTGTGCTTTGGGTGTAAAGTCTAAGAAACTATTACCTAATACAGGTCCTGAAGATAAGATGCTTTCTTATGTTTTCTTCCAGGAGTTTGATAGTCAAGCTGTTATTTAGGTCTTTGACCCATTTTGAGTTGAATTTTGTATATGGTGTGTGAGGTAGGGGTCCTCCTTTTGCTGATGTTGCTGTTGTTACAAATGAAGATCCAGCTTTCTAAGCACCATTTGATGAAGAGCTTACTCTTTCCCAATTAGGTGGTCTTTACCACCTTGTCAAAAATCAGTTGGCCATAATGTAGGGATTACTTTCTGAGCTCTCAATTCTATTCCCTGAGTCTATATGTCTGTCCTTGTGTCGCTTTTTGACTACTATGGCTTTGAAATAAGTTTTAAGATCAGGAAGTGTGCATTCTCTAACTTCATTCTTCTTTTTCATGATGGCTTTTGCTATTTGGGGCCACTTACCTTTCTATAAAAAATTGATGATTAATTTTTCCATTTCTGTAAAGAAGGCTGCTGGAATTTTGATTGAGATTGTATTGAATCTATAATTTGCTTTGGGTAGTATAGCAGTTTGATATTATTTATGAATTCCAAAAAGAGGTACAGATTATGTTTGTAAACTGGTTTGTTCCTCTCGATGTGATACCCATTGATTGTATTAGATTCAGCTGAGATGCCTTTGATTAAATTATGTTAAGATTAGGGCTTTGATGCAACCACATCATTAGGGTGACTCAGTTTGAGTCCCTGCTGCCTTTGTGGGCTATATAAATGGACACTCAGTCAAGGAGACACACAGATGTAGATAAACAGGAGAACACAGAAAAAGACACAACAGAGGAGAGAACTTGGTTTTGATGCTGGAGCCCCCAGGAGAGATGAGCCAATCACCTGGTAGTTTACAGCTGACCTTGTGAAGAGATCAGAGCAGCTGAGATGGCCCAGAAAGAAACAAGCCCTCCAGCCTACAGCTGAGATCAGAAGAAGCTGGGCTCAATAAGCCTTAAGAGGAAGAGGATGACTGAACTCTCACAGAGGTCGCCCACCATCTTGCTTCAATATGTGGCAACAGACTTCAGGTAAGGAAGTAACCTTGAGTTCGACTCTTTAGGGCCTTGTAACTGTAAGCTTTTACCCCAAATAAATACCCTTTATAAAAGTCAACAGGTTTCTGTACTTTGCATCAGCACCCCTTTGGCTGACTAATACAGGTAGTATTGACATCTTAATGATATTTAGTCTTCCAATCCATGAACACGAAATATTCATCCATTTATTTAAGTTTTCTTTCATTTCTTTTAGCAATGTTATGTAGTTTTCTGTGTACAAGTCTAATAAATCCTTGATTACCTTTATTCCTAGATATTTGATTCTTTTAGTTGCTATTGTGAATAGAATTTTTCTCTTTATTTCTTCTTATTATTGTACACTACTTGTGTGTAGAAACACTACTGATTTGGGGGTGTTGATTTTATACACTGCCACTTTGCTGAATTCATTTATTACCTCTAAGAGCTTTGTAGTGGATTTGGAGGAATTTTATGTATATAGGATGATATCATCTGCAAATAGGGAAAGTTTTACTTCTTCCTTTCCAATTTGTATGTATGTCTTTTATTTATTTTTTCTTAACTGTGCTAGCAGGAATTTCCAGTACAATATTGAATAATCGTATTGACAGTGGGCATACTTGTCTTGTTCCTTAGCTTAGAGGGGAAAGCTCTATTCCACCCCCTCTTCCCTGGACGCTGTACCATGTTCCTTTGGCCTCTGGAGTTTTGGTTGTTTTGATGAAGGACTGACTCATTGAGCTCCCTATGCTACCATCTTTCCTGGAAGTTGCTATAGAAGATAGATTTTTGTAGCAATAAGGTTATTGACTCCTCAAGCTAATTCATATGAGGAGCAAAGAGAGGCACAATGAGGAGTCATACAGATGGAGAGAATATTATCTTTTGCATGATGTTGGAATTACTTTGGGATATGGATGAGTCTCAATGATACTGAGAAAAGATTTGGGAGCAAAGCATTTTGAGGAAAATGCAGTCAGCCAGTGAGTCATTGTGGTCTCTACAAAGGAGTAATAACCCAATCAAATGACAATGGAATAAAGATGAAATTTCATTATGATATTTGGTTGAAACATTTATTATATTAGGAGAGCACAAATCTGTGCCTAGGCCACACACATGATAATTTTCTTTTGAAATCTTTTGTTTACTCTCAGGTAAACAGACAAATCAATTAAAGGACATTTTCCAAATTAACTATTATTACAGAAATAACTCCTTTACCAGATTTTGGAAGTCAGTTTATTCAATTATGGGAAACATACCATATCACTAAATGGAAAAAGAACATTTAAAGATATAAACTTTTCTCAAATTTATATAAACATTTCAAGCAATTCCAATTAAAATTCCAATGGGATTTTTTAACCTCAAAAATTAATTTTATTTTACACTAAAAGTATAAATACACAAAAATAAATTAGAAAATTCTGGCAATAAGAGAATTGGGGGGAAAGTCAATAGCAATGCTAAAAAGAACAAAATATTATGATATTGGCGCATGATGAGATAGCCAGTCAAGTGGTATAGACTCAGATACAATACAGAAATGGGCAAACATTTCATCAACCTATTGGGAAAAAGGTTATGTTACACAGCACATGGTTTGGGACATCAGACTATTCAGAAAATAAATAAAGTTAGATCCTTACCTCAGATGTTTCAGCCAAAGAATATATATGTGGTTTATGAATAAAATATGAAAAATTAAGTTATAAAAAATTTTTGAAGGAGATATATCAGGATATTAATTTAACACAAAGTAAAATGTGACTGTAGAAAAAATATATAAACAAAACAAAAACATTTTAACTTGCATAAAGGTACAAAATAGGTAAGTTTTAGAACCCAAACCAGACAGAAACACCATAGAATTTATCTTGTAGAATTCTACCTTCCTTCATGTTTTCTAAAATCCCATCTACAATAGCAAATAGCAAGGTCTCTTTATATTTGGAGGCAGAGTGCATCATGGAGTCTTTGAAAGCCAGTAAAGGAATTTTTTTGTCATAGGGCTCTATGGAAAGGAGGTTACATGATGAAAGCAGTATGCAAGAAAAAGTTCATTTTGGCTGTGATTGGAAAGATGATTTAACACCCAAAGAACCAGAAATATGACTGTTACCTAGGAAGGTGATTTAGAGTAATGGAGGTGAAAATTGAAGGCAATAGTTGTTAGAGAGATGGAAAGCTGGTTAAACAGAACCAAACAGACTTCAGAGACAAACGTATTTTTTCTTTATATACATAATTTCCACAGGATATCGGTCAAAATAATAAAGGTAGACTAGCTTATACAATCCTCCTATATATAAAAATGCTGATATTTGTATTTCTTTGATATAACCTTCAAGCAAAACCAATCTAAAGCTGAAAATATTAAAAGTAGAGAAAATTTACTTAAGGGATAACTTTTGGAGGTTTTATTTATAATTTAATGTGTAATATATAATTTATACTTTTTAAAGCAGTCTTTTTTTAAAGGTATAAGTGATCCAGCTCTGCTGAAGTACACATATTTATCGTGGAATTATGGTTATACTATAATATGAGAATACATATAAATATAATTTTGCATGTCTTTAAAATCATTGGTAATAATTAAGAGCAAATCTTATGAGAACATGTGGCATTGAAAAAATGCATTTTAACATGAATTATGCAGTCACCAACTCCCTCTGTAAACTCTTTTAATATATGTTTTAATTAAGAAGTGCCATAGCTTGAAATTATTGCTTGATGTTTCAGAGCACCTATATATTTTAAGGAGGGCTTTAATTTCAGTCGTAATTACTGACATTCCTCACCTAAAAGACAGATACGGGAATCTCATCACTCAAGTAAAGGTAGAAAAAAGGAAGAGGAAGGAACTCCATAGAATAAGAGAACAAATACAGGGCACCAAAAAAATGAGAACAGCATGGGCCAAGTATACATATGTTGCTCTGAGAAATCTAATGGTTAATAATAAAATATTAAAGAATCAAATGTGTTAGTGGTATATTTCATTATGTAGGAGATAAATGTTATTATCTATTTCATATGTGACTCAAGTGGTATAATAATCTAGTTATTGGTAAATCAATGTATAGTTTGCTTGAAATTTAAGATTAGTTTTTAATAAGGAAGAGATTTTATCTAATGCTGTTCCTGTGACTAACTCAGGTGTATTCTGCTCTTATAAACACTTTTTTCTCTGTAGTAAAATAGGTAATTTTTTTTTTCAGCTGACCCACCTACTCCCCGTGAAGATAGCAGTATGCTATTGGGGGCTCCTGAGGGAGAATGGGGGTACTTGTTCTTGGTGGTATGTGTCCAAGGTGCATATTCTGCCTTGGGGAGTCAAACTGAAACTGTCAGGCCTTCTGGCATTTTAAAGAAGGTGGATGATTTTGTTTTGTTTTGTTTTGTTTTGTTTTGTTTTGTTTTTGTTTTATTCTGTCTTGGTGGCTTTTCCATATATTCAGACCAATCATGGTCTGAATATATGGTCCCGTCTATGTGTTTGGAGCTATTCATACTGTCAGAAACTGTTATTTGCTCCTGGGCATCACCGTCCATTTGTCTAGGCCACCTGGGTGCCTGCCTTTCTTTTTCATATCCATAAGACCTCTGGGTGAAGTCTTGAAATGATTGTCAGTTGATATCTGGATGTCAGTACCATCCTTGACCGAAGTGATCATTTTATAATCACCCTTCTGAGAAATCTTAATGAAGTCATGCCCAATTTAATTGTGGAGAAAACACATAGAAATATAACTAGATAGATGATAGACAACTGGATGGATAGCTAGATAGATATTTAGGTATTTAGAGGGATGGATGGATAGATGGATGGATGGATGGATGGATTACAGAAATTGTACAGATTGACGAGGAAGGATGAAATTCAGCCATATGTTTGGAGGAGTTTCATCATCATGTTTGGGGAAAATTCACATTGTCTAGGTATTTAGAAGTTATGGTGGTAAGGTGGTATGGCAGTTTTAGATTATCTTATGAATCCCAAAAAGAAAAAGATTATGTTTGCAAACTAATCTATTCCTCTGGGTGTGATACTCTTTGATTGTATTAAACTTAGCTGAACTCTCTTTGATTAGATTATCTAAGATCAGGGCTTTGATTCAACTGCATCAGTAAGGCATGACTCAGGTTGAGCCCCCGCCCCCTTGGTGGGTCTGATATAAACGGACACTTGCTCAAATAGACACCAGAGGAGAGAACTTTGTCATTTTTGATCCTGCCATGTGACAGAAAGGAGAAGGCTCAAACAGGTCAAGCCCCAGAGAGAGACGGATCATTTGTCTTACAAATGTCTTTAAAAGATTTTTAAAAATATTTATTGAACAAATGAAAGTTATTCAGCTGAGTTTGCACTGCAGGGCAGTAACAGAGGCAAGACAGTAGCCTCAGGGGTCTTTTATCTTGGCTGTTTCTGTCTCAGCAGCCAGTGTGCTGACTCCCTGAGGAGAAATCCCTTTACCTGCCTAGGTTTGAATTTTCTCATCTAACTTTGGGTCTAATAATTCACTTCCTGATTACCTCACAGCCATATGATGGACAAGACTAATTGAACGGGAAAGCTCTCTGAAAACCCTAAAGCCCAGACCCTTTTGTTTTTAGCACTTAACAAAAGTAAAAGACAACCGTGAAGGCAGCAATCTAAAGGGTCAAAGGATCATTAATGAGGACGGTCCTGTCCCACGGGTTTTTTTGGCTCTTTTGTGGCCCTCCTTGGGACAGGGAGGGACCTGAGAAAAGCCTGTGGGAAATGAGCTTTGATGCACAAGTTTCTACTTGCTGGACAAATCACTCCCCATGGGTTTACCTCCCCAGAGAGGTAATTGAATGTGGTCTGAGTCAAAACAGACCCTTCTGTCTTTTACTCCCTTCTCTAGGGGTCTCCCTTTCTGGTGTTTGAAATGTTTGATCAATGTCTTGACAAATGGATCATTTGTCAGCTTACAGCTGAACAGTGGGAAGAGAGCCAAGACTGATAAAGGAAGCCCTGAGAAACAAACTTTAAGCAGCCTACAATTGAGATTGGGAAGAAGCTGGGCCCACAAAGCCTCAGAGGAAGAGGAAGTCCTGGGGGAAAGCTGAAATCCAGCACAGATTGCCCTCCATATTGCTTCAACACGTGGCAGCTGACTTTGGAGAGAAAGTACCTCTTAGGGTACCTTCAGTTGGACTTTTCATGGCCTTGGGACTGTAAGCTTTTACCCCAAATAATTACCTTTTATGAAAGTCAACAAATTTCTGGTACTTTGCATTGGTACCTCTTTGGCGGACTAATACAAGTGGGAACACTTGCATTTCATCTGAAAAATTAAAAGTTAATTGGAGAAAAAAATACTGTTAACTGTCTTTGTAAACAACACTATGAAATTAGGTAATTCCTCTGATTTTCACACTACTCAATTTATGCTATCTTTGTTGACTGCAGATCTATAAATATTGTCTGCCTCTGTTTTGACCATTAATATTCCAAGTATACATTAAATCCCATAGATATTTTCTTCTGTACTGTCATTGTATTTTTATGTCATTGCTTAAGTGACAACTTTTAACATATAGACTTAAGTACAAATTCTTTCGGTATTCATAAAATTATAGAAAGTAATTTATAGTTCATATTTTCCATGTGAGGAAATAGCTCTGTAGCAGTTTATGTTTTCTGCATCAGTGACCAGCTTTGAATGTAGAAGACAAGGCTCTCTAGATGTTGGACACCATGTCATCTTTAGTAATTTATCACACTTCTCTTGGAATATTATTTAAGTTCACTTATACTCCGTGGAGATTGGCTCCAGTAAAAGAAATTTTTTTGTTTGTTTCTGCATTTTTTACTTTTCTCTTTATCTGTTAGAAAGGAGAGTTGGACAGAATGGAAATTTTGCACTGAGGCACACTTTGTTCCGAAGATTGTATGTGATGATCTTAGACAATGGAGAGACTTTGAGGAAAAGAAAATGAAAAGGAGTTAAAGGAATCTGAAGAAGGAATTTGTCTAACTTGGACTATGAAAGAAACCAGAAGAAGCCAGAAGTCAGAGTAAGGCATAGTAGGAGACCAAGGAGAGAGAGCGTAGTGTGATGGGAGGCAGAGAAGCAAGCCAAGGAACCCAAATAATGGTAGAAAACCAGCACCAGAACACTACAGACCCTTTGAGAAAGCATGATCTGTTGGGATCTTGATATTGGACATTTTCCCCCCTACAAAAATAATAAAAATACCTAAGTTGGACTATGACCTTGAAGTTGAAAAAAGGAAAATGATTGGCATAATTTTGAATTGTTGGAGTTAGGGCGTCTGAGTTTCTTTCTGTGATGGCAACACTCTATTAATTTTGGCTTGTTGCATTCCTTTGTTCTAAGATTTGTTTAGTGTCTGTCATTTCTGTCTAGTGTTTCCTTTTCCCTCCATGCCCACACACCCCACTCCCCTGCCAACACACATATAGAATAAGAAATGAAGGAAGGAGAAATGCAGAGTTGGAAGTAGAGCAAATAGTTATTCTGTTAAACATAAGTTACTGCCTAGCAAGGAGCTAAGGCAAGCGTTTATGTATTTTAATTATATTAATGTTTTGTATATTAAAATTGTGATCACTTTTCCCCTTTCTTGTGGATATTTGGTTTCCCTTACTAATAGGCATATCTATAAACTTTCTCCATAGATGCTAATAGCTTCCTATACACATAAAAGTTATTAAGTATGATCTTTCTTCCTCTTATTTCTTTTTTATTCCTTTCTTCCTTCCTCCCCTCCTTCCATTAGTATACTATCCGATAGTCAAAACAATATTCACAATATTGTTTTGTGAACAAATAGCTTGATAGTTGGGCATTTTCTTACCTAGTTAATGTCATTGTTTGATTGTCATCTAAATTACTTCGACTAGAGATTATCTTTCAGCCCATATGGAATATGTTCAGTTTCTCATGTTTCTTCTAGATAGGGGGACACAAAACAGAGGCCATTCAAGACTTGAAAATATGGTTAACAAAATCATCCAGGAAGCTAATGGATGAAACTGACTGAAAGATTATGAGCAGTTGGTCCGTAGGACTGGATCAGGGCTCCAGATTTTTTAAAAGCCGATATTTGTGTAATATCTAATGACTCATAAGTGTTTAATAAATTTGAATCGAGTAGTTCTTTCAGTTTCAGGGGATTGTGAAAACATAATTATTGCTTTACCTATGATTATTTTTGCTTCCTGAAAGGGAACTTTATAGTTATAAATTATAACTACTTCAGAGCTATATATTAAAGAATTTCATAGATAACACATTTACTAATGGGCTTTTTATCCTTATGAAATTTATGATATGTTAGTATTCTAATGAAAAATTGCTGAGGAGTCAAATTCATAATTATAAATGGTTAATTTAATAAAAATGTTGACTCAAGTAATAAATTTACTTAAAGCTTAAGTTTGCTGGAAAGCCTCTAGCAATTTTTTTTAATAAACATCACATAATAAAGTAATTGTGGTACTTTTAATTACATTCTCAAAGATGTATACTTACATGTTTTTTCTTTCTTGTATGCCTTTGAAAATAATCAGCTCATTGAAGCCCCTCATTTAAGATTTCTGAGAATCAAGCATTTAGAAATAATATCCATTCATGAAGTTTGGATCTGGGAAAATTTGGTTCATGCTTTCAAGGTTAGGAAATATTGGTGCAACCTGGAAGAGGGGAACTAAAAGGTATTTTTACAATACCGAACAGTTTCTGGAGTTTACTGTTCTCAAAACATAAGGTTTACCTTTTCATTGGGAATTCTCTAGTGAGAAACAGGATAGTTAGTGACTTGAAAATATTAGATTGCAAATAGGAAGTCCATAGAAAATATTTCTAAAACTATTGAACATAATGTTTTCATATTATCTTAATGGTTATTTCCAATAATTCACTCATTCACCATTTATGGATTATTTCTAAAGATCTCTTTCCTTTGACATAAGATTTTGATTAAACCTGCTAATGAAGAATGGAAAGTATTGATTCTCTATACTCTAATATCTGTATACTTAGGAAATTTTATAAAATATACCATGGTAAAAACCTAAACACCTTTGCCTTGCCCCAACCTCCTAAATTCTCTCCATACCACCATCATGGAGTAAAATTATAATATGCTTTATCAAAAGTGGTGGATTTTTTATTTATTTATTTATTTATTTATTTATTTATTTATTTATTTATTATTATTTT
>PVKH010029011.1:0-12734 GCA_004027955.1 Chaetophractus vellerosus | reverse complement strand
CCTCTGTTCCCGGGGCTGCGTTTCTCTCCGGGCTTAGCTTCTGTTTCCTTCACGAGTTCAGCTGTAGGCTATCGGGCGAACGGCTCACTCCAACATCAGAACTGCTTTTCAAATCTCCTTCTCCAAATCTCTTCTCTGCTTCTCTCCAATCTCTGCTTCTTTCAATCTGCTTTTCTCAATCTGCTTGCTCTGCTGCCTGTCTAGCCTTTTATACTTGAGACCATGCTCCCCGAGGGGTGGGGCTCAACATCTTCTCACTGACGTGGCAGTTAACGCCCTACTCACAACCCAATCATGCCCAGACGAACAGATCAGCCCACAAACATAATCTAATCTATATTTTTGGAATTCACAATTAAACCAAACTCAAACCATTACAGTAGATATTATTATAATCTCCATTTTCCAAATGAGGCCCAGAAGTTTGGCAAATGTTTTAGGCATCATTTATTTGCAATAATATAATTAACAAAGATGTTTTGAAGAAACTGTGTGTGTATCTTTACTGTAATGATGACTTGCCCAATCTCACATGCTTACCTTAACTCCTCTGCAGAGAAGAGAGGAGTGCATGCTGCGGTGCCGGGTGTGGGGTGGAGGACTGTTTGCTGGAGGGATGAAGTTCACAGATCTGAGGGTGATGGTCCAAGGAGCAACATTTCATGAAAGTGCAAAATCAAGAAAACAAAGGAAGCTGTCTGTTTTGGTCAGCCACAGGCGTGCCTTTTGAAATATACCAAAGACTGGTCAGTCTTTATAAAGGGTGTTTATTTGGGGTAGAAGCTTACAGTTACCAGGCCACAAAGCATAAAGTTCTTCCCTCACCAAAGTCCACGTGTTGGAGCAAGATGGCTGCCGACGTCTGCAAGGGCTCAGGCCTTTGGGTTCCTCTGTTCCGGGGGCTGCGTTTCTCTCCGGGCTTAGCTTCTGCTTCCACCACAAGTTCAGCTGTAGACCATGAGACTCTCTGCGTTGCGTCTCTCCACAAGGCCAGCTGTAGACTATCCGGCGATCGGCTCACTCCAACATCAGAACTGCTTGTCAAATCTGCTTCTCCAAATCTCTGCTTCTCCAAATCTCCGCCTCTCTCAATCTGCTTTTCTCAATCTGCTTGCTCTCCTGCCTCTTGTCTAGCCTTTTATACTTGAGACCATGCCCACCGAGGGGTGGGGCTCAATGTCTCACTGACGTGGCAGTTAACGCCCTACTCATAACTTAATCATGCCCAGATGAACAGATTAGTTTACAAGAATAATCCAATCTGTATTTTTGGAATTCATGATTAAATAAAACTCTGAAACCATTACACTGTCCTTAAAAGAACTATTGCTTGCAGCTGTAGATACTCTGTGTTTTGGGATGGCCGTTGTCCATCATCATCCTTTTGTTAGTTGTCCTGGGTGAGTCCAATCCAAGCCCCCCTCTCAATCAGAAACAGCGTGAGCATCACCATCTCAAAAACCTCAAGACTGAGGACTGGACAGACATGGCGGGGGATGCAGCTATAGACTAAGGTAGACTTACTGTTATTCTAGCAGTGGAAGAGCTTGTATCCTTGATGTAAAGGCAGCGGTCACCAGAGGTTCTGCGGGGAGGGAGAGGGAAGAATAGGTGGAACAGGGGGCATTTTCGGGATATTGGGATTGTTCTGCATGATACTGCAATGACAGATACAGGTTATTACACATTTTGCCAAAACCTATAAAATTGTGCAGGGCAAAGTGTAAACTACAATGTAAATTATAGACCATGGTTAGTAGCAATGCTTCAATATGTGTTCATCACTTGTAACAAATGTACCAGCTAGTGAAAGATGTCGTTAATGGGGGAAAGTGAGTGTGTGGGGAGGGGTATTTGGGAATCCCCTGTATTTTTGATGTAACATTCATGTAATCTAAAACTTCTTTAAAAATAGAAAAAAATTTTTTTCTTTTTTTTAATAGTTCTATTATATTATTATTTTTATTATATATATGTATATATATATATATTAAGATACATTGATTACATAAATGTTATGTAATTTTTAGGAGTACCCATATGCCACCCTCCCAAACCTCCCACAACCTCCCACATATATATCCTTCATCAGTGTGGCACATCACCTGTAATAGATATACACATTCTGGGGCTTTGCCACCAGGCATGGACCACAGTTCAGACTGTAGACCACCCTCTCTCCCACACAGTTCTGCATGATACATGATGATATAAAATGGCCTATATCCTCCATTGCGACATCACCCATGACAATTCCCAAGTCCCAAAAAAAAAACCCCATATTACAGTTGCCCTTCCCTCTCCCTGCCCCCCAAGTGTCCAGTGACCCTGGCTCCACATAATTTTGTAATTTCTTCCATTGCATGTATCACAAGTCTATAACAGAACACCAACAAGTCCACTCTAGTTCAATCCCGAGGAGTCTAGGATGGTGATGTCCCCTCCATCACCAAGTGAGGAGGAGCTTATATCCCGTGGATACGATGGAAGAGATTATCCTGCCTGCAGCTGCAGGCTCTCTCCATTCCCCAGCATAGCCGTCGTCCATCATCATCTCCCCACTAGGTGTCCTGGGTGAGTCCATTGAGTTGTAGAGTAGGAGTTGCAGGTCCACAGAGTCTCTGGACCCAGTTGGCACATGGACAGCGCATATGCTCTGGTCTCTGGAAGTACACCTAAGGCTCTGGCATCAAATATAGGTTTGAATAGAAGAGACTGATGGACCATGAGCAGTGAAGACATATTTTTATTAAATTTTTTATTAAAAATTTTTATTAAAAAAATCATAGGACTGTACAACGCAAACAGTGAATTCTAATGTAAAGTATGGACTATACTTAATCAAATGATTATAATAATATTTTTCTTTAATTATAACAAAGGTGCCACAGTAATGCCAAGTGTTAATAATAAATAAAGGGAGATATATGGTAACTGTATATTCTGCATGATTTTTCTGTACACCTACAACTTCTCTAATTTAAAAAACAACAAATTGTAAAAAAATAAAATAAAAGAAGAACTATTGAGTTGAAGCAGTTGAGTTAACAGGAAGGACGGAAATGCTCCTTCTAATAATATTAGTTCCAGACACACCTGATATATCGGTTGGATGTTGAAAAAAATCCTTCCGGCACTGTCCAGTAGAACTTTCTGCAAGGATGGAAATGTACTATACTGACTCTTTCCAGTATGTTAACCACTAGACCCCTGAGGCTGATGTGGACTTGAAGTGTGGTTTGCACAACTGAGGAGTTGCTTTCTAAATGTTGTTTAATCCTTAATCATTCAAATGCAGTCACGTGCCTGTTGGCTGCCATGTTAGACAGCGCAGCTCTAGACTTTGGAAGAATGGACAGAAATGAAGTCTGTCTCTGTTTCCGACCTCTAATAGTCTGTGTCTGCACTCTGTCCCCATAAATACCTATCTTTTCTAATTATTGTAGTTATTCTCCAGTTCTGCACTTGCCTTACTCGTAATGCCTATAGCTATCAATTTCAAATTTTCCCAACCTTACAAAATGTTCTAACAAAATTAGATTCTGATACACTAAAGCTACTCCAAAGTAACTGATGTAATATAAGCTCTAAATTATACTCTTACCACATTATATGGTTGTTTTGTGGGGATTTTTTTGTTCCCACGTGGGGTTTTGAAAATATGAAATATCTGAAGATGGTTTATATGTGTCATTTGTAAATATAAAATGTACAGTAATAAACAATTCATAATCATTTCTACATAGTCTACAAAATTCCACATAACATTGAGGGTGGGAGGAGCAGTCCTAGGCAATCGGCCTGCTTTGTATGAAAGCACTTAGAAAATTTATTACAAGTTAATGCCATGTGTTGGTTTTGGCATATTTTTCAATCAAATGAGAAACAACTAATGTCCATGAGATTTAGTGGGGTCCATCTCTTTAGCTATGGTTATGAGAGACAATTGGAAATACAGGTCTTGGGGTTCCTTCTGATTTTCCTAATTCAGGCTAGGGCACCATTTACTTTTCTATAGATCCAGGCTAGACACTAGAAAACCATTTCCATTCACATTTCATCCTGTTCCTCACCTCAGGATCCCTTTCAGTCATCACATCCGGCTCGTGGAACCTCACTGTTCCACAGCAGTCTGTCCTCCGTCTTCCCCCAACGTTATGCCGTGGACTCTGCCTGGGCTTTTGTGACTGCCTCCAGCCTCCTGTCTATATCCTCTAAAGATGCTTCCACCAGCTGTCTTCCTAAAGATCACACCAAAGCATAATCCACTCTGTTTAAGACCAAAACAAACTTTAATTACTTCCAGAATAAAATACAAACTCTTTAGAGCAACATTTACTATTCTCCAAGACATCCCTTTGCTTACTCATTGATTTACTCAACCCAATAAAAAATTAAAGCTAACAGACACAGTCTTCACCATCAAGGAATAAGAATAAAGACATGTGCTAAGAAAAAATACAAAAACATTGAACGGATCATGATAAACACTCTAAAGGAAACTAACTAAAAAAAGGCACCAACAAAAACCAGGTAGCATCATAGCCCAATCTGAGAATTCAGGAATTACTTTCATGGGAAAGTGGTCCTAAAATTGATGTCAAAAGGGTAAATACAGCTAGTTTTGGAGGAGGACAAGAAGGGAAGGGAGAAAATTCCAGTAGAAGGAGCGGTGCTTACAAAGGTTTTTAGCCAGAGAGAGCGTGGTATGTTTAAGAAACTGGAATTTTAGTGTTTTGTGGCCCAGAATGAGAGAGAGAGCAGAACAAGATGAGGCTTGAGAAGTAGCCTCGAGGGCCTTGAGTGAGACTGAGTGGTGTATAGGGACAAGGTATGGCTCTTAAAAAATGGGACCTGCAAAATTCCTAGGTAACATCAGTAAGGCGGGGTGAAACATGCTGTTACAGTTTGATGTAATCATGAATTCCAAAAATTGATATTGAATCATGCTTATAAACTGATCTGTTCATCTGGGCATGATTGGGTTATGATTAGGGTGTTGAGCCCCACCCCTCAGTGGGTGTGGTCTCAAGTATAAAAGGCAAGGCCAAAGACAGGGGGCAGATTTGAGAAGCAGATTTTTAAGAAGCATTTCTGATGTTGGAGAGGGATGTTCACCTGATAGACTACAGCTGACCTTGTGGAGGAAGCGCTAAGCCCGGAGAGAAACTCAGCCCCGGCAGGAGAGGAACCCAAAGGCCTGAGCCCTGGCAGATGTCGGCAGCTGTCTTGCTCCAACACGTGGACTTTGGTGAGGGAAGAAACTTATGCTTTGTGGCCTGGTAACTCTAAGCTTCTACCCCAAATAAATACCCTTTGTAAAGACCAACCAATTATTGGTATATTTTGCAAAGGCACCTCTTTGGCTGACTAATACACATTCCTCCCTAAACTGTTTGGCACTCAGGATTTCATAATCTTTCTTATAAATACGCAAATAATCAAGGATTTGGGAAAATGTTAAGCAAACATGTTTAAATATTTTTATTTTAAAGCAAGATTAAGCATCAAAATTATATCAGATTCATATAAATCACCCTCATCCATTTTATGTGAATATAGAGAAAATAATTTTAAATAGCTTTACTTTACAATAATATGAATGAAAACAGTGTTGGCATTTTCCTTTCTTTTTTTTTTAAAGATTATTTTTTAAAATTTATTACATATCCCCCCCTTTCTGCTTGTTCTTGGTGTGTTCATTTTTGTGTTCCTCTGTGTCTACCTGTCTCCCCCCGCTGCGGCAACCCACCGAGTCAGCTCACCGCGCGGCGGCCTGCCTGCTCGCGGGGGCCTGCCCTGCTCGCAGCGGCTTGCCCTGCCCGTGGCAGCTTGCCTTCTCAAGGCGGTCTGCCCGCTCGGGGAGGCCCCAGGAACTGAACCTGGGGCCTCCTATGTGGTAGACCGGCGCCCTACCAATTGGGCTACAGCCGGCCCCTGGCCTTTTCCTTTCTGTCACAGGTTGCAATAGACACTGCAATAGCTCAGCACTTCTCAACACTGGCTAAATATTAAAATTATATAGTGACTTAAAAAAAATCCCATTGCCCAAACCATATTCTCGTCTAATAAAATCAGAATCTCTGTGTGGGATCCAGCTATTCAGACTTTTAAAGCTCTTCGGGTGAGTCTGATGGGCAGACAAGGTTGAGAACCACAGGGCTACATCAGTACTTCTTAAACTTTGATGGTAAATTTGAGCAACTTGTTGAAATGTTGATTCAGAGTTTTGGGTAGAATCTGAGATTTTGTATCTTAACAGGCTCCCAGTTTGTTCGTGTGACACACTTTGTACAGCATTGGCCCAGTAATCATAAAGGGGGACAGATGTCCTGGCTCTAGCAATGTGCAGGGTATTCAGAATTGAAACTTTTCACCTCTTTTGGCAGTTTGTTCTTTGTGCCCCATCTACTTCAAGAAAGTGTTCCATGTGCTTGCACTGAAGACGTCTGCGGTGAAATCATCATATGAAATGAGAGACTATAATGTAAGTGTGATAGGCAGGCGGCTAGGACAGCCTCCCACGATCCCCACCTTCTGGTCACGCAGCTCTTTCGGCCCCTCCCTGGAGTACGGGCTAGACCAAACGGCTCGATTCTAAGGAATAGAATATGGCAAAGCTGATGGGAGGGCACGTCCTGATTAGGCTACAGAACATCGCAACACCCCTCTTGCTAGCAGACTCTGTAGCCCGTCTTAGCTTGCACGCTTTGATGAAGCCAGCTGCCATGTTGGAGAGGCCCACATGGCAGGGATCTGAGGGCAGCCTTGAGTCAAACGCCAGCAAGGAACTGAGGGCCTCGGTCCGATGACCACCCTGCCGGCAAACGCTGGAGCTTGGACGGGGATGCTCCCCAGTCAGTGCTTGAGGTGACGGCGGTTCCAGTAGACAGCTTGAGGGCAGTCTGCGGAGACCCTGAAACAGAGGGCGCTGCTACGCCGTGGCTGGACTCAGCCCACAGAATCAGTGAGGTAACAAACGGGTGTTGTCTTCACCACGAGGCTTTGTGGTAATGTTTTACACAGCAGTAGGTAACTAATACACGAGGCGTGTAGGTGGGCCATGAATTCTGCAGCTACAGGCTCTGTTCTGAGCTTGAATGAGCTTGACAGATCAAATGCACTGATCTATCCACGCTTCTGCCAACATTAACAAAAAGATGGGAGAGTTATTTTTTATGAAATAGATACAATAGTGGCTTTGAAACAAAACAGAAAGAGTAGCATCAGCACATCAGTCATTTGATGGACTCCTGAAATCCAAGAAGGACATTGGAACAGATATGTAAAGAGATAAAATGGACAAAAAGCCAGAGTATAAAGCATGTGCTGCCTGTCTCAGAGTTAACCAGGGAAACCACAAGGCCATATGCAGAATCAGGAATCTGCCACAGTGATAGATAGCTGCATTTGAAGACAGCTCCGCTGGCCTGGAACAGAACATAGTAGTGAAAATTTAATTAATATAATCCAAATGAATATATTAATTAAATAAAAGCTCTATAAAACTCTTGATTTAAAAATAAGAATTACCAAAGATTAAAAATATTCTTTCTGAAATAAAAAATAAAGAAGATTTTGATGTATCAAAATTTCAACAAAAATCACAAGGCCTACAAAGAAACAGGAAAGGGTGGCTCATTCAAAGAAAAAAATAAAGCAACAAAAATAATCACTGAGGGAGCCCAAAACTTTAAAATGATGGTCTTAAATAGTCTAAGGAGATAAAGGAAAATATAGACAAAGAAAATCAGGAAATTAATGTATGAATAAAATGGGATATCTATAAAGAGATAGAAATTATGAAAAGGAGTGACACAGAAATTTTGGATTTGGAAATACAATAATTGAAAAATTTGCTAGAAGGGCCCAATAGCAGATTTGAGCAGGCAGAAGAAAGAATCAGTGACATGAAGTTGGGATACTTGAAATTACCCAGTCTCTGGAGCAGAAAGAAAAAAAGAGTTTCACGTAGCTTTCAAATACAGCAATTAGAAAATAGAATAGGAGACAGCATATCACTGAAAATAGCCAGAAGATCTTAAAACCTTTGGTTACAAGCCCAGTAAGGAATATGTAGAAAGTACATGAAAGTAATTAAGGATTTCTGGAGAGCTATGGAACAAGAGTTACATAAAAGAAAAGAGGCATTAAGCTCTGGGTTGAAAGGTTCAAGACTGTAAATAAATCAACATTTTCCCAAATTAAATAATTATTAAGACATAATGCTGAGCATCAATCAACAGCATTGATGTAGGATGTGGCAAGGTGGTTCCATTCCTTTCTAACCTCAGGAGTTGTCACATTTTAACCCTAAGCATATGGATGTAGGCGACTCATTTCACTTCAAAGAAACCAATGCCTTGGTGCATGTGGTTATCTAAGTCAGTGCTTCAGAGAATAACACGAGTTTAGCCAGATAATAGGGGGAAGTATTTGTGTGCAAGGGGAAGATGGTGGTAGGAAGTTTTAACAAACTTTCCTGAAGGGTGCAGGAATTAAACAAAAAGCATTCAGTGGCTACTGGCTTTGTCTCCAGTCTTTGTGTGCATTTGTTTATAAGGACGTTTTTACATGTGATAGAAGGAGCAAATGAAAAAAATATATTGTGCCACCAAATATATATAGGGGGGGAAAAGGTAATCAAAAGTAGAGTCAATGGGGCCGGCTGTAGCTCAATTGGTAGGGCGCCGGTTTACCATATAGGAGGCCCCGGGTTTGGTTCCCGGGGCCTCCTTGAGCAGGCAGACCGCCTTGAGAAGGCAAGCCGCCATGGCAGGGCAAGCCGCCGTGAGCAGGCAGGCCGCTGCGCGGTGAAGCTGACTCGGCAGGTCGCTGCAGCAGGGGGAGGCAAGCAGACACAGAAGAACGCAAGAATGAACACAGCAAGAACAAGCAGAAAGGGGGGATATGTAATAAATAAAAAATAAATCTTTAAAAAAAAAAGTAGACTCAGAATATACCCATTTAAACCTCAGCTTGATTTTAAGCCCATATAAGTGATGTTTTATAATTGGAAAGTTAACTAGTAAAGAGTCAAGTTGTAAAGATTATATTTTTAAAATGCTTATTTAGAGATAATCTTACCTCTCCTACAACGAAGGCCGTGAATTCTGGGAACATTAAACATCATTTATGAGGCATTTTTCATATCCATTGGTTCACTTATGAATGAGCAGTCCTTTGCAATTTTTAGGTAAATACCGAGAAATGACATTCAAAAATACCTGGTAACCTACTACAGTGGAAAGCCAAATGATTTTAAAATGATAGGTAAAGTTCTTTGTCGCCCTGAGTGTGTGTGGAAGGGAGGGGCGGTGTGTGTGCCCAGGAACGTCTAAGTGCACACTTTTCCGCTTTTGCAGCACATCCGCGTGGCGGGGCCTGCTTTCTGCAGGTCTGAGTCCCCCGTGTTTACACCTTGGGTGCTGTCTTCTCCAGAAAACGGGGAGACCCTGGGCTCTGCCCAGCCTCTCGTGGTGCTGGTTATCACCGCTGGTCACCCCTTGGCACACAGCTGTGGGGTAGCCCAAGGGCTCCCCTTACCACTAGCCACCCCAGTAAAGACGTAACCCGTGTCGTGTGGTTTTTTCTTTTCATCGTCTCTGGAATTGCAGAATGCTGTGCAGACTGGTGCGTGGTCCCACGGTGGGTGGAGAGGGAAGAGGTTTAATTTTCTCTGAGGCAAAATATTTTCTCAAACAAATACCTGACTATGAATTTGTTATCCCATGCTGGTTGTTCCACGGGCAGGAAGTTCCCTCCTCTGTTCACGCTTGCCTGGGCTTCCTGCCCACCAGAGCCATCTGAGCACGGACCCCAGAGCCTGGCCAAGCCGAGCTAGAGCGTCTCTGAGCATGAAGAAATGCTCCTTGTCTTCAGGAGTATTTTGTTCTAGAAAACTAGATTTACCTGTGCTTTCGTTCTAGAAAACTGACATGGTGCCTAGCTAGAGGTTTTGAAATTTGGGAAAATGTAAGTCAATACAGCTTTCCTATCCCACAAGTAAAATACAAAACAAAAAAAGGAACCTGAATGCATTCCAGAGTGAGTTTCCTGTGAGCCAGGAACAAAATGTGGCACACAGCATGGAAATCATTCCAACTTTAATTCTGGAATCTTATTCTATATCTAAATTTATGGCAATGAGAGTGTATTATATAGTAGCATGTTTTCAGTATCTAAAACAAGTCACTTTTGTGCCATCATCTATGAATTATTTAGAAATTATATGGAAATTGTCCTTATTTAAATACTTTGCTTCAGAAATTCAAATAAAATAGTTAGTGTCTAAATATGATTTGAGACAAGCAGAAAAGGTGGGATTTAAGTTTAAAATGTGGTCTAGCTCTGTGAATCATACCACAGTCTCATAATATAAGAGGATGGGATATAGAGCTACAATTTCACTTTTTAAAAATACCTAATTCCATTGTATTCCACTATAAAAATTTCTTTTCCCATGGGAGAAAATTCACATTTCTCAAAAATGTCTTTTATTTTAACATGACTTCTTTACTCTGTCATTCTTTACATGACTATGGTCTCCAGTAAACTAAGTTTAAGGGCATAAATAATGCACATAGTTCTAGAACTATGCACAGGCCTATTAATATTGTATCTAGACTGGCGTAAAACTGTTGTCTGACTTGAAGCAATCTAGTTGTGTAGCTGCATCATTGACCAAACAATGAAAACAAATTGTCATAAAACCCATACCTTGCCACGAAATATCCAGGGCCAAAAGAAATATGTTGAATATAAACTTAGCCGTGTTCATCAAAAGGAGAATTATAGATTTCAAGTAATTGTCCATCAAAGAAAACTCTAAGAAACTGTGAAGCTTTTTTAGACTCCAAGAAAATCTAAACAATTAGAAGAGTAAGAGGTAATCATTGAATAGCAGAGCATGTAAAGGGAGAGAGAAAGGGGGTGGGTGGGACAAGAGATACGACAAAAGTAAATGATAAAAAAAGCAAAGCTGCTTGTTATTTCCAGTGTCGTTGGAGAGTCCCTGTGGCCGTCCTCCGAGCCGCCTGTCAGAAGGCGGTCTCAGGACGCTGATTCCGTGACCATGCCTCAGCACTGCAGTGTGGTTCTATGGTATTCAAAACAGAGTTCTAGAGAACAAGGCCCATTAGAAAGTCTGTCTCCATTCGATTTCAGTGCCATTTGTCTCTCCACTCTTTTGCTTTTCTAAATATGGAGCCAAGTAGGTTCCCAATCGGGATTTAATGCCGCAATTTCCCTTAATGCGGGCGGCAAGAGGGTAAAGGTGACCGAATGGGGCTTCGATGAAATGCGGTGGTGATGCAGCACAGTCAGCCCCCGCGCAGGCAGAGGGAGGTAGACAGCCCATGGACTTTCATTCATCTTTAGGAGAAAGAAGACTATTAAAAATTAAAATAATTTTTGAAAAAGTTAGAATTTCACATTTGCGATTTTTACAAATGTCAAATTCTGTCTGGTTGATCTCGCAGCCGTAAACAAAACAGTGTCTCAGATTGTAGATCTCCCAGGTTTCAAATCTAGTGCGTTCGTCATTTTCTATTTTTATTACATTCTGCTACCCAGTTCACACACACACGTTGCTGACGCGGCTTGAAGTGTTTGTTGGTGTGTATTGAGTGTTTTCCCAGCCTCTGACAACCTCGATTCTGCACCCACTCACACTGGACGTGCTTCCCCCACGCTTTTCAAAGAGAGCTCTATTTTAAGACCCTGGGTTTGCCATATTGCAGCTCTTATCTCCTCACCTATGGGTTGCCTCTCTGCCTTTGTTTCTTGAATCAAAATGTTAAAGGCAACCAAGTACACAGACGATGTGAAGGAGAAAGTGTGGGTTCTGCTGCATTGCCCCGGAATTAGAATAATTCCTTAAGACAGGTATGGTAGGCAGCCTTGTAAAATGCCCACCCTGACATGTTCCACCCGAAGCCCAGAGCTGTGAACAGGATCCGATAGCACAGCCTGAGTGTGACCTTACAAGGCAAAAGGGTTTTTGCAGCTGTAATTAAGGTTACTTATTGTGGGTACAGTTTCATCACATGAGCCCTTTAAAAGCAGGTTGGTTTGTTTGCTTTTAGAGTATCCAGGGAGAGCCTAAGCATGAGAAGGAATGGCACGTCCTTGCTGTCTAGGAAGATAGAGGGGCACATCGGAAGGCAGGCAAGGGGCGTCTAGGAGCTGAGAGCCACCCCTGTTGCACTGACAGCCCGCAATAAGGCAAGGAGCTCGGGCCTGAGACCGCAGGACTGGATTCTGCCAACCACTTGAGTAAGCTTTAGAGGCGGATTCTTCCCAGGGCCTCGATGAGAGCCTGCCTGGCTGACACCTGAACTTTGGCCTCATGAGACCCACAGGCAGCAAATCCAGCGGTGCCTTGCTGATTTCTGAAATCAGCGTTGTTTTGAGTCTTGAAGTTTGTGGTAATTGGTTACACAGCCATGGAAAATTCATACAGACGCCTTCTGTCCCCACTTAGCATCTGCCGTTTTGATATCAGCTCAAGGCTGTTGAGGTCCATCTCAGGATTAGTTCTCTATCCTCTGTCTCACAGTTAGCAAGCCTCACTGCTTCTACCATCTACACATTTCTCGCATCCATCCAGTTCCCACTTTCAGCCTAGTGACTTTTTATCTCAACTTCTGTAGGAACCTCCTCTCTCTCTGCCTGACCTCTAATCTTTCTACTTCTTACAAATCCTCTTACCCCCCACGTATTCTCCACTGCTA
>PVKH010029010.1:0-12736 GCA_004027955.1 Chaetophractus vellerosus | reverse complement strand
ATTGGAAGCTACACTTCTCAAAAATGGGGGAGGAAGAAACATTTGGGCACCAACTTCAGCTACTGATAAGTAAAGTCATCTGGCGAAAGTATAATCCTAAGAAAAGCTGAAGTTTGAACCTGTCCAAGTCAGAAAGAGGCCAGTAGCCACCATTTTGACTCTACCTCTGGCATGAGGGGAAACAGGGCTGACTGAAAATCACAGTGCTGGTGGGCACAGTCTTCTTTCCACCCAGATCGGATTGCAGATCTAGCCTAAGCCCTAGTCCCATTTTTGCAGAGAGGAAACTGGGAGGCCCGGCAACAGTCTCTCTGGGTAACTACAGGTACATTCGGCAGGCACAGACTGAATAGTCGAAAGTCTACTGGGACAACTGCAGTCATTTTGGACCTGCAAGGCATAGATTGCTGCCCACACCTGCAGCTTCATCCCCACCCCAGACAGGGAAGGAAGGGCATGCCTTCATCAGTCTCTCCAGGCAACTGCAGTCTAAGCTTGTGCCGCCAGTGGAGGATGGGCATCAGCCTCTATGGCATGGAGTGAATCTTCTCTGCAGATGGGCAGTATCCTCCTTCCAATCTTTCAAGGATGTTGCAGGATGCTCTTCTGGTCTCCTGGGGGCCCCAAACAGGTGTTTTAGATAGCTCTGGATGATTGCTAACTGCCCTGTAGCATGAGCTGACTCTAGGAGCTCCTTACTCTGCTGCCATCTTTCTGGTTGTCTGTTTTTTCATTATGATACGTTTTTAATAGTAAATTTATTGACTCTTTTAGATGACTTTTGTCTCTCTGCACTCCAAATCAGTTTTTCTCCTTCTTGTGAGAGAATATATATAGATGCAAATCATAGTATATTACTTGCTTAAAAACATTCAATTAAGAAATACCTAATCAGCAATTCCAAAAGTGTTTAGAATGTGTTAGTTATTAAATTAAATGAGGCTAAAAAGATTAACAAAAGAAATATGTTGTATTGGGGGATAAAGACAAGTGAATAGATGAATAAAAAATGATATGACAAATTTGTAATAGAATTATGTACGAGATATTAAGGGGCACATAGGAAATGGAATTCACTGGATTGAAAGACTGGAGGTAGTTGTAAAGAAAGTGCTTCTCAGAAATGTGAAGATTGAGTTGTTTCTTGAGTAAACTGGAATTTTCTGAGTTGAAAATTTGGGGAGATTCCATGAAAGAAGACAGGTAAAGACATAGAGGTTAGGCAGGCAAGCAAGTAGTTTGGTGTGACTAGATTTCAGGTTGCAAAACAAGTGTAATGAGAGAGCAAAAGCTGGGCAGTATGCATGGATCGGATAATGAAAGCATATATGCCTTTCTGAAAAGGAGGATGCTCTATGCCAATGTCTATAGGGTCCCAGGATGAGTTTTTGTGGGTTATAGAAAACCACTGAAGGGTTTGAAGTCATGGGGATATATAATCTTGTGTGTGCATTTAAAGAATATTCTGGTTACAGTGTGATGCATGGAATCGAAGAGAATAGCAAGAGAGGCAGAAGCACCAGATCATGACTAATGAAAAATGTTTCCTGTCATTGCTTACCTGTGTACCAATGTTCTTTCACACAAAAGACATTACCAGTGAGGTGCTGATTATAGCAGTCAAGCTTGCATTAATGTGGAAGGAGATGGGGACCTATGGTCTGGAAGCCTGCAGCTGAAATATTCACTGATGACTTCAGCCTAAATCCCTGGAGCAGGTGGGGAAGCCAGAGCTTTGTGGTAAAGTCCAAGATGGCATTGTGTCTTGCTGCTGCAATTGTGAAGTGGGAGCTCATAGCAAGGTCTGTTAAACTGTTGAGATTTAACACCTCTTGAGAATAATGGTTTCCATTTCATTTCACCTGCTAAACCTTGCATGAATATTTTGCACTGGAAAATGCTAACTTAGCATCTTAAAGCAAATGGTTGTGGTGTCAAGTTGACAACAGACAATCCAACACAGTAGGTAAAATACAAAGCTGTGCTTGAAAACTCAAGATGCATGACCATCAAACACTAACCCACTTTTCTATCTTTATGTGCCTCAATTGGATCCATGTGCTTACTCCTACAAATCTTTGCTTCTAACATACACTGCTATTCCTTCTGCTTTGTTCAAATGCCCTTTCCTTCTCTGCTTCTAAGTGCTTCTTTCAAGGTCCTACCCAAAGTTTTCATATAAGAAACCTTCTCCTATACTTACAAGCAGAATTATTTTTCCCTTCTCCATTGCATCACTTCGGATTATATTCAGTTGTATGTAACAGAACACTCTACAACAGTGGCATAAAGGTGTACGGGGTTTATATATGTCACACAACAAGAGATTCAGAGGTTATGGTCAAGTATTAGCAAGGGAAATCCATATATATTCTGCCGTTCTTATCATGTGGCTTTTGTTCTCATAGTGACTCCAATGGTCCAAAACCAGGTATCACAGGAGAAAAAGGAAGAGACTGCTGAGACATTTGTCTGCTCATTTCTCATTGACCAGAACTGAACCACAAAGCATACTCTGGCCACCAAGGGTCCTAATTAAATGATTTTTAGCTTATAAATGTCTATAGAAAGAGTAAGCAGGGGAGAAGGTAACTATTGTTGTGGAGTGAGTTAACATATAGTATTGCCACATTGTATTTCTGAAAGTATTTTGAACATGAAACTTCCACAAGGTATCATATATATGTGATTTTTCTATTTTACTAATTAGTATGTCACATACATAGGGGCAGTGACAAAGCCACATTCATTTTTCCATCCCAAACTTCTAAAGTGTTGTAGAAAAAATGAATGAACACTATGTGGCAGTATGTTGCGATACAAATAAAATAGAGCTAAGCATTCTTGAGTAAGTAGATTTAACCAGCCTATGAAAACCTCAAGCCTCAAAAATGGATGTGATGTGAGTGACTGAAATGTTTCATCTAAACCTGGCAGTGCAGAAGGCACGGAGGTAAATAAACTATAAACAAGTATTGTAATGGCACCTGACTAGGTAAACTATGGACATATGATTTTTATCTCCAGATCAAAAGGTACTTTCATAGTTTGTTGGTAATCCTGTCATTTTGATTCAGGGCATAAGTAGTGATGCCATTAACACTGTATGCTTTTTAAATGCCATGTTCTTCATCTAGTTTAGGTTTGTTAGATTTATTTATTAGAAAAATTAAATAAGCTAAAATCATATTCTGTCCTTTCCTAAATCAGTAATTTGATTTCTGGGTCATATTGCACCAAGTTATTTATCCTTATGAATCATTATGAGAATAAGATTTTCTCTCAATAAGAGATGATTTGACAATCCAAACACACCATTTTGTTTACAAAGAAGAGGAGAATAATAGACTTCACTAATGAGAAGCATTTTCTGAATGGCTGAATATTTTGAAACCGTGACAGATTCAGAGACTTCTGAATCAGTTCTTATAAATTCACCTAATAATACACATGATTCATAGCTTGTATGAAACTTTCAAATTCCAATATATCCTCAGGGGAAGATAATCAATTTATTATTTTGTTTTTGTTTGTCTCTCCTAACACTGTTCAATTCTTTCTCTGTGAAAGATATATATATATATAATGCGATATGTTTGTTTCTTGTAACTGATATTGTCCATGAATAAAGATAACTTTGTCTTCTTGCTGGAAAGAAAGAAAGAGGAAGAAGGAGGAAAGGAACGAAGGAAGGGAGGGAGGGAGGGAGGAAGGACCAAACCTAAAATAAAACCTATCTGCAATTATTGAATGATCATTTAATCTCTTCAAGAGAAGAGTCAATAGGTCTAAAGTGATTGCTCTTTGCAATTAGGTGATCAAATTAGTCTTGGGAATATTGCAGTAAATCCTTACTGTATTACTATAAATCATATTGACATTCCCAGAAAAAAAAGATGGGTGGAATCACACATTTTGATATAGGGGGTTTTCTTAATATTTACCAGTCTGTAGCATGTGTATAGAATTTTAGGCTCTTCTCTTTTTTTTTGTATTTTAGACAATTTCTTTTTTTTTTTTTTAAAGATTTAAAAAAAAAAAATTATTTCGCCCCTTTCCTCATTTTTTGCACTCGCTGCCTGCTCTCTGTATCTGTCATGGTATGCTCTCTGTGTCTGCTCATCTTCTTCTTAGGAGGCACTGGGAACTGAACCCAGGACCCTCCCATATGGGAGGGAGGCACCCAATTGCTTGAGTCACATCCACTCCCAACTTGTTGTGTCTCTCATTGTGTTTCTTCATTTCTTCGTTGTGTCTCCTCATTGTGTCATCTTGTTGCATTCGCTCTCCTCGCCAGCTTGTTGTGTCAGCTCTGTCTTGCTCATCTTCTTTAGGAGGCACTGGGAACCGAACCCTGGACCTACCATGTGGTAAGTGGGTGCACAACTGCTTGAGCCACATGCACTTCCCTAGACAATTTCATTTTTTTAAAGTTTTTTGTCACATTTTATTTTATTTTTTTTAGTTTATTTATTATTATTATTTTTTACATTTTGGGATGTACCCTTTTTTTAAGATACATAGATTACACAAATGTTACACGAAAATTATAGGGGTACCCATATGCCCCACCTCCCACACCTCCCACAACCACCCACATAAACATCCTTCATTAGTGTGGCACATCACCTGCAATGGACATACACATCTTGGGGCTTTGCCACTAAGCATGGACCATAGTTCACACTGTAGACCACACTCTCTCCCACACAGTTCTGCATGTTATATGATGATATAAAATGGCCTATATCTGCCATTGCAATGTCACTCAGGATAATTCCCAAGTCCCCAAAAAGCCCCTGTATTACAACTGCTTTTCCCTCTCTCTGCCCCCAAAGCATCCAGTGGCCACTGGCTCCATATTAATGTAATTTCTTCCATTGTGTGAATCACAATAAGTCTATAACAGAATACCAGTAAGTCCACTCTGGTCCATAGCTATTTGCCCAATCCTGAGGAGTCTGAGATGGTGATGTCCACTCCACCTCCAAATGAGAGGGGGCTTATATCCAATGGATAAGATGGATGGGATTATCTGGCCTGCAGCTGTAGACTCTCTCCATTCCCTGGGATAGCCATTGTCCATCATCATCTCCCCACTAAGTGTCTTGGATGGGTCAGTTGAGCTGTAGAGTAGGAGTTGCAGCTCCACTGAGATTCCGGGCCCAGCTGGCACATGGTCAGCCCAAAGACTCTGCTCTCTGGAAGTACACCTACAAACTCTGGCACCACATATAGGTTTGAATAGAGGAGACGATGGACCATGTTCAGGGAAGACATATTTGGGTCTGACTCTGTCACTCTCAGGAGCGAGGATACAAAAGTAGGGCCCACTGATAAGGCACCAAACTCTGGGGCTATCTGCCCTGATATAGGACCTGGGTGTCTCCAGAGCCCTCAGGAGCCCCTCTGTTTGGGGTGATATCCACATTGGAAGCCTATGAGGTCCTACTGAGATGTGGATAAGCATTACCTCTGGGATGACCTCACAACTCACTTTGAAGTCTCTTAGCCCTATGAACTCATTTGTATTTACCTTATCCCCCTTTTATTTGAGGTCTTTTTTCAGTCGTATAGCCTGTTGGCACTTGTTAGTAATCCCTCATTGCCAGGGAGGCTCATTCCCGGGAGTCATGTACCACGCTGGGAGGAAGGTAATGCATTCATATGCTGAGTTTGGCTTAAAGAGAGGCCACATTTGAGCAACAAGGAGGTTCTCAAGAGGCAACTCTTAGGCACCCCATGACACTAGGCTGTTCCAATTTCAAGAGCAAAAACTAATAAAGCTAGTCATCAATATCAAGGGCCCATCAATGGATCATTCTCCTTTGCCAGACACTGCCCCTGCACTTGGGGGACTGTTGCGACTCCCTTGGAGAATATGGCAGAGCTCTCCAGGATAGGAGTTCAGTATTCTATCATTTATTGAGTGATTCTCCACCCACTCTGACTATGCCCCATGAGCATTTGAACAATTTTATGTACCTTTTATGTATGTTCAGGTGAACTCCTTCCCACGCACCCCCATCCCTGACACCCCCCACCAATGTTCCTCTCCCGTCCCTGTTGTAACCCTTCTGTGATCCAAAGCTTCTTCAAAGTTGAAGCCAATACAATAGCCAAATACAATTAATAGGAAAATGAAATAATAATGATGTTTAAGTGTGAGAGAAAAAATAAATGAAAACTTAAAAAGAAACTAAAAATAAAATAAAATTAAAGGATTGGGTTATTCAAAAAATGTGAAAAAATTTTTTTAAATTCATAATAATAAATTTTTTTGGACATTTTGCCTTTTATCAGTGCAATATCTGGTGTCCAGTCTGTTCCGCGGCACCTTCCCCCTCTCACTCCTCAGTGTCTCACTATTTTTCATTTAATTTTCAAATAAGTTTTAGGTCACAGGAAAGTCACACACAGCACACAAGACACTCTCATATACCCAAACTCCTCCCCCTTTCCTCATCCCATATTAAAACCTTTTTGTCTGTGGATGGTAGAATTGATATACAGATAGTGAAACATAGCTATGAAACATTGTCAATGGTTAAAAGTATGATTTACATTTTAGATCGTACACTTTTATAAATTTTGATGATATTTACCATGTCCTGTGACCATCACTGTAAGGTAATGTAAAACATTTCCACTGAGCACTAAATACCCCCTGTTTGATCTATTCTGTTCCTCCCTCCCCATCCCCCAGGGCCCATGACGACCCCTGGCTTGACTCATTGGATGACAGGATTCATAGTTACATGCAACAATGGGTCATGACACACTGGTTTGTCCTCCACTATTGGGAACTGCCCTTGCTCTTAAGAGACACCCACCTGTCTATTTTTGAGCAAATCGGTCCTCTGAAAAAATGGGAGTCCATCTCCTTCCCTCTCATTGTGTGGGTCTCCACCCACTGATACAACACATTATGACAGGTTGAACACTCCCACACTCCCTAGAAGCCTGCTCCAGATGCGCCCTGTCCCAAATGCCCCCCCAGCCAACACCCTAAAGCAGTGACACTTCCTTGTCACATTGCCATAAGAGCATTCCCACCTCTGTACTTTCAACCTCATTCCCACAAATCCCAAGTGTTCACCTGGTCCCTCTCCCATCTCTCCCCTCAGTATCCTGGGTATTCTAACCCACCCTTCCCAATCCACCTACCTGTCAACCCTGCACCACCAAACCCAATAATATCACTACCCACCTGTCCTATCCCTTCAATACGCAACTACACTCTTTCACCTTGCCATAGATTATGTCCGTATAGGTGATGGCTCACAGCTTTCTCTTCTCTTTCTGTTTCTTGTAAACCTATCTTTCAGACACTAGTTCTCAGGGACTGCTCAGTTTCCTTAATTCATATCAGTGAGGTCATGTACTGTTCATCCTTCAATGCCTGGCTTGCTTCACTCAACATAAGGTCTTCAAGATTCATCCATGTTATCCCATGTGTTAGCACTTTATTCCTTCTTACTGCTGAGTGATATTCCATTATATGTATGTACCACATTTCATTTATCCATTTATCTGTTGATTCCAAATTTTGGCAATAGTGAACAATGCCGCTATGAACATTGGTGTGCATATATCTGTTTGTGTCTTTGCTTTCAATTCTTCTGGGTATATACCCAGCAGTGGAATTGCTGGATCATATGGAAGATCTATAGTTAGTTTTTTGAGGAACCGCCAAACTGCCCTCCACAGTGGCTGGACCATTTCACAATCCCACCAGCAGTGGATTAGGGTTCCCATTCCTCCATATCCTCTACAACACTTATAGTCTGCTGTTTTTTTAAATAGCCACCATTCTAATGGGTGTAAGATGGAATCTCATTGTAGTTTTGATTTGCATTTGTCTAATAGCTAGAGATGTCGAGCATTTTTTCATGTGATTTTAGCCATTTTTATTTCGTCCTTGGAGAATTGTCTTTTCAGGTCACTTGCCCATTTGTTAAATGGGTTGTTACTCTTTATTTTCAAGGTGTAGGATTTCTTTATATATGTAAGATATTAGGCTCCTATCAGATATATGGTTGCCAAATATTTTCTCCCATTCGGTAGGCTGCCTTTTTATTTTCTTGTAAAGTCCTTTGAGGTTCAGAAGTTTTTAATTTTGAGGAGATCCCATTTATCTATTTTTTTGTTTTGCTGCATGTGCTTTGGGTGTGAAGTTCACAAAACCATTTCCTATTACAAGGTCCTGTAGGTGCTTCCCTACATTATCTTCCAAGGTCTTTATGGTCTTGGCTCTTATATTTAGATCTTTGATCCATCTTGAGTTGATTTTTGTATAGAGTGTGAGATGGTCTTCCTCTCTCATTCTTTTGAGTATGGATATCCAGTTCTCCATGCACTACTTGTTGAAGAGGCCATTCTCTCCCAATTGAGTGGGCTTGGTGGCCTTGTCAAATATCAGATGACTGTATATGTGAGGATTTATATCAGAACTCTTAATTCGGTTCCATTGGTCAATGTGTCTATCCTTGTGCCAATACCATGCGGTTTTCACCACTCTAGCTTTATAGTATGTTTTAAAGTTCAGGTAGTGTGATACCTCCAATTTCATTTTTCTTTTTCAATATGTCTTTGGTGATTTGGGGCTTCTTACTGATTTTATATTGAGCAGTCCACCTCACTGTCCAGCTCCCTCCAGATTGATGTCCCCAAAGTTCTCACTCCATAGGCTCCCAGAACAGACTACCCGGGCAGGATTCTGTCCCCAATCAGCTGTCCTCCGCCCGAGACATGGTGAGTGCTCACCTAAACCGACGCCATCTTCTGGGACTCCCACTCAGTGTATGTTGTGATACCTTCTACCATTAGTGGATACCTTCTCAGGATGGGTTGAAGCCTTTACCTCTTCCTCAGAAAAAACTTCCAAAGTCAACAATTTCATTTTAAAGATGCATAAATCCATAGTCTACATTCTCTTTTATATAGGATGTTACAGAAATCTAGTTCTCCCTGAATTAACAAAGGATTTTCTTGCTTTGATCACTTATCAGAATAGTAAAGGAAACACTTACTATTGTCACTATTAATGAATTATAAAACTTCATCCATTTAATTACTTTACTATAATTGATTTATTATTGATTAGTGGTCATTTAAATTGGGGTTTTGAAGGTAGTATTTTAGTTTGTTACCATTTAAAGTAAATATGAGGTGTTAATAAATTCATTTGCCAGGAGTTGACCTTTTATCAGGATTATTTAGAAATCAAAGAGTGCACACTATTATATATAAATATCCTTAATGTATTATTTTGTTTCTATTTAGGTATAATATTTGTGAGTGTGTTTCTCTCTCTCTTTTTCTCCATTTCTCCATCCCCTATCCATCTCTGGATGCCTCTAATATATAGTGTTTCTTCTGCATGTAGATGGCTGAATTTGTAATAAGAGGAACACTAAGTTGGTTATCAGGATAGTCCATGTTTAAATCTGAACCTGATCTTAGTTTTGGGACTTTAGAAAAGTCATCTGGGCTTTCCATTTCTCAGCTTCTTCCTTAGTAAAATTAAAGGAATATGGAAGCTATCCCACTTCTGAAATAAGAATGCTAGTCTGAGTGGAGTAAGAACTCAATTTGATTTATTTACTGCTCTATCTTAGTACTTGGATCAGAGCTTGCAAGCAATAAATATTTGTTGACTTAATAAATTCTAGTTTCTTAAATTCAAGTATCTAATTTTTAAGAATAAGCACAAAAAGCAATATTCCTAACAGATGTGAAGGGACACGTAAAGAGTAGACAATATTAAGACCTCCAAATGCACCACCCAAAATAAGTAAGAGAATATGACCAATACCTTAAAAGTTTATTCTAGTCCTTCTTTTTTTCCCTCATAGATAACTACTATTCTGATTTTTTCTCTAATTCTATTATTTTTCTTTACTCTACCCACATGTACATGTACTCCTAAAATATATGTCACTGAAATTTATTTAACTTTGTACTTTATATAAATGGAATAATAATATATCTTTTCTTCCATCACTTGATATTTGCTCAACATTATATATGTAAGATTCATCTATGCTGATGCATTGGGCTACATTTTATGCATTTTCACTATAGTCTGTATTCTCCATTCTTTTTTATTGGTCTATTTTCCTATTCTTGTGCCTATCCACACTACTTGTATTACTATATCTTTTTTATTGTTCTTGATATCTGGTCCTATAAGTCTCTTCCCCTTGTTCTTTTATAGGTTTGTCCTCTTGACTGTTTCCTTACACAAAAATACAGTACTTACTCAAGTTCCAAAAAATTCCCTATATGTATTTTTATCAGGATGTCACTGAATATATAGATCATTTGGAGAAAATTTAATCATTGTTGTATTATTCTTCCTATACACAATTGAGAGTATAATACTTTTATCTTTTAAAATATATTTTAGTCTTTTAAATGTTATTTATATCTTTCTTTGTTTCCATTTAATGGCTGCAGTTTATATAAATTTTTTTTTCGTTGTTTCTTCATTTCTATATAATTTTTATATATTAATCTTTAATTTCACTAATTGTCTTTTTGGCCATGCATAATTTGTTTTTTTTATTTCAATTATTAGTTGAAATTATATAATTACTAGAATTACATTTGGTTCTTTTCAGATTTTCTGGTTTTTAAAAATATCCCTTGTTCATTGATTATATTTTTTGCCTCTTTCATTTCTTTAAACACGGTAACATATATTTTACCTTCCATATCAGGTAATTTTAATATCTAAAAGCTTTGTATATCTGTTTCTTTCTGTTGTTTCTTTGCATCTTATAGTCCATTATTTGTGTGCCATTTGTTTTCTTTGCTATAATTTCTGTTGCTAGAATTTTTTTCAGTGGTGATTTTTTAAGATGTCAGTTGATCCAGAGATATTTTGTGTTTGCTTCTGCCAGGTACTTAGGAGTGCTAATACCAATAGTCACTATATATTAAGTTTTCCTGATGATTTTTGAATCATCTGAGAAGTATGATTTGGGGGCACACACCTGAGTGAGAGCCAGCTTGTGGCTAGAAATTAAAACTAGAGAATATTTTTGTCCTGTACTCAGTAATGAGGTAGAGAAAAGAAAGTTCCCTTGCAGCCTCTTCTCTCCTGCACAGTGGGTTTATTTCAAGTTCACCCTTACATAGAGTGTGTACTGCTTTAGGTTTCTAGAATTATGCCATGGTCTTTTATTTAACTCATTAACTGGAGTGGACCCTCAGGTTCATCTCTGACACATTGTACCCCTGCAGACTTTAAAAGGAGAGAGAGCTCAATCACCAGGGCTCTGCTTTGGATTTGTTATTAGATTTCAAATTCTTTCAATCCTAGAGATGCCTTTTATATTTTATCCAGCATTTTGAATTATTTTCAAAGGGAGAGTTATTGAAGTTACATAATCTATCATAGTGCTGAAAATATAAATCTATATCTCAAGCTTTTTAAGAACAATCAAAACCTATCAAAAGTGACAGCCACCTTCTAGTCAGTCACCCAAAATTTATTGAGTGCATAATATGTGTCAGGTGCTATGCCAAAGACTGAGGATGCAAAGAGCAATGAGATAGGGTCTGCCTTCCTGGAGCTCACAGTCTCCAGGCATGGAGACCTGGGAAACAGATAATGCAAAAACCACAAAATCCAGTCTGTTTTAATGGAGAACAGTCCTATGGGAACTTAGGTGGTGGGCCATTTTAGTGGACCTTGGAGAAGTGAGAAGAACTCAGTTGAAGAGGAGGTATACTGGTTGTTGATGTCTAAGCAGAAAATCATCTGCCAAAAACCTGGGCTTAGGGAGGTACTGTGAGATGAAGAAACAATAAGAGCAAATTTGGAAGTTCTGTAAAGAGTCAGAGTGTTGAGGTTGGTGAGGAATGGAATGTGGCAGGAATTCAGGTTATGCATTTGGCTGCATGGTGATAATATTGGAAAGGTAGATTTGGAATGGACTGCTGGTATAGGCATTGAAAGAAGGTTTGTGGTGTTGAAAATACGCAGTAAGCCAGGAAGTGAAAAAAGAAATGCATGGGCATATTAGATGTCTGTGGTACATTTGTTCTTGAGGAAACTGAAAGACAATTGAACAGCTTGAATAGAGATTTGTTCATTTTGCTTTATCATAAGTTAAAGCTAAGGATGAAGGAAATTTAGGCTTTCTCCAAAATTAAGCATAACTTATGAAAATGGTTATGTACAAACATATTACCTATATCTATGTCATTTATATCTATAAAATATAGAATCTCCCTTTTTTGCCTGTATTCTCTGAGACATCAAGAACTAGTGTTTATATACTTATATGCTCTAAATCCAAAACATTCAAAATTTGTTACCATAGTTTTCTCACACTAGACTCTTTCAAGAGGATTTTCTGTCCTTTAGGATCTATTCTTTTTCTCAGTATACAGGAACAATGAGAAGAACTACATTCAATTGTGCAGCAAAAGAAAAGAAATTGCATATAGAGCCTTAGAGGATGAAATACCTGAAAAAGATATTTGCTGAATCACTGGCTTCCCAAAAAGAGAAGACATTTGCCACAACAGTTGAATTTTCCAAAGCAATGTGAGAACATGATCTGTGAAGACATAATATATTCAAGATACAGTGAAAAGAGATAGAGAAGTGTCAAAATGAGTGTAAAGAACAAGTTCTATTAAAGTTGTTAAAAGATAGATCATAGTGAGTTATCCTGAAGTGGCAACATTTAATAGAAGAGGTTGGATTGGACTAGAGTTT
>PVKH010029009.1:0-12743 GCA_004027955.1 Chaetophractus vellerosus | reverse complement strand
GCTAATCAGTCACTGAGTCCACATGAAGCCTCAGGTTCCTTCCCAACACAAACTTCCAGACAGCCATTACCAACTCATTGATTGGGCCTGACACTCAAATTGAAACCTGGTAAATTACAATTACTATGCTTGTACTATTTTATAATTTCTTTAAGGGCAGAAATCATACCTCACTCACCTCTGTATTGCAAAGCCTGGGAAAATGTCTGGCATACAATTAACTCAATAAATGGCTGTGGAATAAATGACTTTGCTTACCAGAGACCTAGCTTTCATAAAATGAGTTTTCCCATGTGCATATAAGATTCTAGGTCCTTTTTGATATTCTGGCAAAATAATTCTGGTAATGGCAAGCAGTGACCATTTGCACTAATTGTGATTAATCTTAGAGAATGATAATTGACCAACCACTACTTGAGAACTTTCTCCACCTGATTCTGGGTGGAGCTCCTTGAGAAGGCTGACCTGACTGTCTTGGTGTCCACAGTCCTCATTTGATATACATACATGCAGGGCCTTCAGAGGCCTGGAACCAATTTGACTGCCTTCCCAGCTTTATGTATCTTAAATATCCATTAGCTGTTAGTACTTTCAGGAGGTATGAATGCCAGGGTTGAAAATGGGTCTGCCAAAGATTTATCTACAAGAAATCTGTATTATGAAGATTGCTTCCCCATGGAACTCTCTTCAGAAACAGCCGCTTGAACGAAAAGGAAAAATTCCTAAAGGCACTCATTTGTTATCACACTTCAGAGTTGTAAAGATAGGCCCTGGGAAGAGTCTAGGAGCAGCAGTGCTTACCTAAGGGTCAAAAAAGGGCCAGTAGCATCACCAACTATTATTAATTGTTGAGCAATTAACACTTCTTTGTGAATCTCTATTTAAGGAATGGGTGTTTTGGGCCTTAAACTTAATCTAACCTCTAATATTACTCTCACAGAGTCACAACGTACACGGAGCAGAACTTGAAAATGACGACAGTAAGGTAGTTAAGAAAGAGCAAAGTGCCCTTCATTTCTATATGTAACTTTCAGAGGCCTAAATAATTTGCAGTAGTACATTCAAACCCCATTCTGGAGCTTTGTGAAGGTGCTGTGTAAACTGGAAGTGGTTAGTAG
The DNA here is from genome assembly GCA_004027955.1 of Chaetophractus vellerosus. Classification (NCBI taxonomy): domain Eukaryota; kingdom Metazoa; phylum Chordata; class Mammalia; order Cingulata; family Chlamyphoridae; genus Chaetophractus; species Chaetophractus vellerosus. Next base: position 11,625 of record PVKH010029009.1, on the reverse strand, counting down.
TCCTTGGCTAGTGGTAGGTGATCAGTAAATATTTATTTGGATGGATGGCTGGATGGATGCATGGTTGGAAGGATGGGTGGATGGATGGATGGATGGATGGATGGATATGCAATTTTGCCTATGGAGTGGCTAGACAACCAGACACCCTATCTCTTGATTCAACTGCCTAGAAACCAAAAGAACCTGGCATAATCAGCAAGAGAGACAACATCGCCAACAAAGCTCAAAGTCATACGTAAACTTAATAGACCCAAATTCTTTTACAGGCAAAGTAACTTTTAAAGAAATAATTTAAAAGCTTATAAAGAACTACTTTGTGTTCAGTCCTTGGGGCTAACTATGATGAGTGATCTGGATGTACTTACATACTCTGTTACTTCCCCAGCATCATACTACAGGACCACACAGAACGGTCCGCTCTGATCGTTGAGAGTTTTCCTCAGGTGACCATTACCCAGTCAACTTCTGAACATATCCATTGCCTCAAACTTGAAAAGGCCCCATGAGAAGAATAATTTAACTATTAGAAGTTTCTAGGCTTTTTCTGACTAAAGGGCTCTAATCTTTTCATGCTTATTAATTCCTTGACAAAGTTAAATCAGAAATAATAATAAAAATAATAGCCAACATTTATTAAGCTTTTACTTTGAACAAGGCCCTATTCTCAATGCTAAATAAGCATCCTCATATTTAATTTAATATAAAATATTAAAAATATATAACATATAAATATATAAAATAAATAATATAAAATGTAAAAATTATATTTAATTTAATATAAAAACTAAGGTTTTATATCTTGAGCTCATATGCTGATTCTTTCTGTCCCTAACTCTTAAATTCACATTTCCCCAGGTATGTTCTGAGAGAAGTTCTATAGAAATGGTTTCTGAGGTCAAAAAGTTTGAAAAATACTGGACTAAACCACTAAACATCTCTTGGCTGTAATCCTTCAGAGCGTCTTCATTTGTTAATATACATTATACATCCTCAAGAGCAGACCAGAATACAACAGGTATTGTTTTGTGAGTGTGCCTGACTACAGAACCCTTATTTCACAGAATCAACATAGGAAACACTGCCAGAAAGGAAGGTGGTCCCCATATCTGTGGCCTCAGCCCTTCTCTCAGACCAGATTGTCTCTCCAGTTGTCTGAAATTTTCTCTGAACTAATAAGACTCTAATTTCCACCCATTTCTCCTCACTTCCTTTCACAAACCCTGTCCCTTTAGCAAAACCACAATAGAAGCCATTGTCCACAAAGTGAGCAAGAGCTTTTTCTTTTTTTTCTTTATGGATTTATTTTATAAGGAAACAGTTATCACTACAGGGGAGCTTTCTTTCACCGGACAATAAGAACTAAGAAATCTGTTGGGTTTTCATTTTTTTGCCTTCCCTATTACCAGGAGGAGCAAAGCTTGGGTTCCTGCCCAACTGTAGGACCTGATTCATTCAAAGTTCCTTTAGCTCCTCTTCCTCTCACCTCAAATGAGTTCCTTCCTTTTAAGTTTAATTGTTCTCTCAATATATGTTATAATATTTTAGGTTGTCAAGCCCTTTAGAGTAGGAATGAATGAATGAACAAATGAAGTTATTCAACAAATGGACACTGAGGACCTGTGATATGCCAGGTTCAAAGGTGAATAAACAGACCAAGGTCTCCACATTCAAGGAGTTTACAGTCTTGTGAGTGAGACTGACAAGAAATAAATAATACATAATAGTAATAAATGGTGACAAATGCCTAATAATGCTTAAAAAGAGAGCAAGGATGCAGAGAGTGATTAATAACCAAAAGGTGGAGGGTGCTCCACCTTTAGACAAGGTGTTCTGGAAAGGAGGAAGGCTGGAGGATGAAAAAGGATAGAGCTGAGAAAGCAAAGTATTCAGGAGCTAGACCCACAGAGTCCTGTAACCCAAGCCACATTAAGGATTTCAGTCCTTAGCCTGCGAGCAATGGCAGCCATTAAAGAGTTTTAAACAAGAAAAGCTCATGATCAGATTTCTGTTTTTGAAAAAATTGTTCCAGCTACAGTGTGGTAAAGAGATTAGACAGGGACAGAGAGGGTATACAGAGACCAGTCGTGAGTCTATTACATGCTGGATGGCCTGAAATTGTTAAGCAAATAACAATTAGATTTATTTCCAACCAGTCCCCCATTGCCAAGGAATGATGGTGGTGTTTTCAAAGCAAAGGGGAAATAAAGGAGCATAAAAGCCTGGAGAATGCTAAGGTATGTTTGGAAATAAAGCAGTCACAATCATTCCACATGAGTCCTATAAGATCCATTCATCTCCCCAGTTCTCCACAGGCGGAAACTGCTCCATATTCCAGGTTGGCAGGGAAGAGTAGAGTGAGGGCATTCTGGAGTCCCCGAGGCCACACCATCTGCCCACACTCTCTCTGGCTGTGTGTCAAAGTGGAGTAAGGAAACAGATGTAAAAAAGAAAACGACAGCATGAAATTTAGCCAGATGCCAGAAAGGTCCTTGGAGGAAAGCATTCTGGAAGCACTATTCATCTCAGGAGGGATGTTTCTATTGCAAGAAACCAGACGTGAGGGAAAGCTTTGCACTCAACCCAGAGCAGCCTGCAAAGCCTCACCTGTGCTCAAGCCTCCCGTGTTTCAACAAGGTGGGTCTTTGTCTTGTTTGACATGCTTTTACTAAATTCATTAGAAAGTTTATAAACTCTGGCAGCATACATCAAAGAGTCCCAGTCTCACCCTTTTAAGTGTTTTTCTCCAAAAATTGCTGATAAATTGACTCCTCTAAATAGAGAAGATACATTTTCCTCTGTAAATTGGAAGTCTGAATCAATATCCCTAAAAATCAATATCCCCTACATTTCCTTTAGAAATACTAAAGAAGTATATAGAGGTCTTCCCTGACTTGCAGGAAAAAGAAATGCATTCTACGGAGCATTTCTGTTGTCCTGCCCATATACTCCCACCCTTTCAATGCCAGTCCTCTCAGCACAATTTTACATATGGGAGAATAATAATAATTACATATTACCATGTAGTTTACTAGGTGCCAGATTCTATACATTGTCACTAAATCACTACAATAAGCTTAGGGCATATGCACTATTATGACCATCATACAGATGAGGAAACTGAGACCTAGATTGAGTTTAATTTATCCTGTCACACACTAAGTAGTGGAGCCAGACCCATGTCAATATGACTCCAAAGTACAAATTCTTAGCCACTGTGGCTTTCCATCTAGAGGAATTATTCTTTCAACTTTCAGCAAAGCTACTAAATCTTTGGGCCTTGGTGGCTGAATGAGAACAAAAGTGAAGGCCACTGCTCTTTCCACTACATCAAACATCCAAAGGGAAATGACCCTGCTACATTAGAAAACTGAAAGCTAGACATTTAACATAGAGAAATCAGTGACCAATCCTTTCAAGCTCTCATTTTCTAAAAAAAAAAAAAAAAAAAATTCAAAAGGAAAAAAGCATGCTATTTTCATTGCATAAAAGAGTCATTGCTTTCTAAGCCAAAATTAGCTATTTACTTTTTGCTGGCAACCTCATTGACAAGTAAGAGAGCAATGCACAAGATTCTCATTGGTTGAGTGATGCAGCCTTCCACTTGGTTTATTTTGGATTTTGAGGGTGAGGCTGTGTTGTATGACCTCATTTCTGTACAGTCAACTGAAAATATAGTCTTGAGACTATAAAAAGGAAGAAGAAAGAAAGAGGAAGAAAGAGAAAGATTCTCATTCTCTCTCTCTCTCTCTCTTGCTCTCGCTCTCTCCCCTCCTTGGAAATAGTTTCCAATTTGCTTCATAATTGCATTGAGTCATCTGGGCTAACACTCAGACCATTTCTCAAATATACCATGGCTCTTACACGCAGGAAAATGAGGCATTTAAGAAAATTTCCCTTCTCCCCATATAATCTCTTTCTCGTTAGGTAGTTGGACGGAGGTGGCTTGAGAGAGGAGGGGGCAGAAATTTTGGAAATCACACTTGATGAATTGCAAACGTGTGCAAGTGATGCACAGGGTGGGAGGGAGTGAAAAATGAAATTCCTATGTGAAAATAATGCACATGTCCCAGGGAAATCAGCCACACATTTTTTATGAATCAAGAGACCAGTGCTTTCTTTATATGTGCGCCAAACAGCATTCCTGGGTAACAGTTCCATATCTCATGAGGTGTAAGCCACTTCACTCCATCTTATTAGAAACATTCAAAACAAGGCAAGTATTTTGAAACCTAATAAAATTTATGGAATTCTAAGCACACCAAAGACAGAATGGACGAGGGACTCCTCTGTTTAACTGGTTTTAATTTATATTCACTTTAGCAGTTTAACCCACCTTTAAAATTCAACCAAGATTTGAAAACATTAATAACTATAAACCATTTTTTAAAATGGTCTCCCACTCTCTCAACAACCTTAAATCTCACTTACTTAAAGTTTCAAGGACACAAGAAAAATGAATCCCAGAGTCCCTGGAAAATTGGCTATAACCTTTGTCACTCACCTGTTTACTTATCCACCCCACAGGTCATTACAAAGGGAAGGAAAGCCTCCGGCTACTTGGCAATGTTTGACCAGCCGACATATTCCCAAAAAACTCTAGACAGCAATTAATGAGGAGAGAACTGATCAAGGAAGTCTATTTATCCTGAAGTACAGGTAAATTAGACAGTACAAGGGGCAAATAGAATGCATTCTTCAGAACAACCAGGCCCAACACCACCCTACATTTGTGAGCACACAGTTTTAAGTAGCTTAGAGGAATTGCATTTTTCTACTACAAGGTAAAACCAAAAGGGAAAACTCAATGTAAATATTTACCCTTTTTATTTAGCAGTGATTACATACATGGCATACCAGATTGAGTAAAACAAAATATAAAGCATGACCACTGCCCTCAGGGACCTTTAAATTTGGGCTCAAAAATTCAAGATAATATTAGTGAAATTTCTAGGGCACTTACAATGTGCCAAGTACTACACGTATCTTCCCACTTAATCTTCCTAATAACCCTAAAGGGAAGAAGATACCATTTTTATTATTTTATGCCCTTTTTTTAGGTGAGGAAACCACAGCTTAAAAGGTGAAGTAACTTGCCCAAGAACTCACAGAGTGGCAGAGGCAGGATTTGAACACAACCCTGCCTAATTCTAAAGACCTTTTAGAAGGTCAACTGTACTGCAGATAGTAAGACCTGGAAGGTTTCCCCTGCAAATTGAATAAAAGTTGCCACATGAGCTTATTTTGTTCCAGGCTTATTTTGTTTCTAAGCACTTGAAATGAATTAATTCAATTAATTCACTTAATCCTCATAATAACTCTAAAAAGTATTCTTATCTCCAATTTTACAGATGAGGAAACTAAGGCATAGGGAGATTAAGCCACCCACCCAGGGTTGTGCGTTTCATAAATGGTAGAGTCTGAGTTCAAACCAGGTAGCTGGTTGCAGGCTGTTCTCTTTGCCACTCCACTATGCTACCTCTCTAGGCAGGCTGGCCTCAAGAGGCCCAGTAAATTTTGGTTCCATAGGTTCATAGGACAATAACAAGGTCCAGAACTATATGAGAAATGTTCTGCTATACTCTGAGCTCATCTGCCTATACATGGGGCATTTAGTTTAGGTATTTTTACAGCATTTTAAGAAAAAATATTGACAGATTGGAATTCATCCCGCAGAGAGCAAGACAATGGGTGGAAAATAGGAAAACAGCATCCTGAGGGTATAGAGCAACTGGGTTGTTTGGCCTGACAAGGAAACTTCAAGGGCACACATTTACCATCATCCAAAAGCATCAAGAGGGCCTCAACCACCCTAAGAAACTATGGGAAGTAGTTCTGAGTTCATCATTCATTAGTGATGAAACAATGAGTGAAACAATGGTGCACTCATTAGTGAGATCCCTTTATGGGAACTTATCCAGCAGAGGTGGGAAGAAGAGATAACAGGCACAATTCCTGCACTGGGTGCAAAGTTGGACCTCTGAAGCCCCATTCACCCTACCCCGCACTGCCACTGTTTTAAAAAATGCCATAAAAAGCCTTGCAAATTATAGCTCTTAATCATCTTTAAGAGGCCACAGAGGTGATCCCCCAAAAAGCAGATGAAAAATGTTTTAAGTGGGCTTAACCTTGAGAATCTGACAAGTTTGAACAAAGGTGAAACATACCACACTTTGAATATAAGCCAAAGGACTACTGACTTTCTAAGACCAGAACAGAGTAATTATGAAGGAAACGTGCAATTTCTCTCTTCCACTTCCTTCTCCACACATTGCTTTTCCATTAATGAATCCCTTAACATATCTCATTAATAAGTACCTAGTTCCTAGGGTGTGCTTTTCCATTTTTTTCTTTTACACTGAGCAAGAAACTGTGGCAATAGCATCGCGGGTCCCCCTAGACCACAGGACCAGCTCATAACATGTCAGCCCGGGGCCTAGTTTTACAGCAGCAGCAAGTATTCACTATTGGCCCCTCAAGCAAAATGTTTTCCAACTTCTGAGTCAGGAGAAGCATCTGAGGTCAAGATCTATAAACACATTCCAGAATACGAGCACTTCCAAGTGAAAAGATCAATCAATGGTTTTAAATTTAATTGAGACAATGCTTCCCATGAGCTACTGCATTCTTTGTTAAAATTAAGGTTCACATGTCTTTACACCTTTTAAAATGGTAATATTAGATTGGGGGAGTGAGGTTTTTTTATTCCTTTTCTTCTTGAATAATTTCTTCTTTGGTAAAAGACATTGTAAGAATCGTATGCTATTTCAAGACATCTTTCTAGATGGGGTAATGAATTTTCCCATAGATAAAGAGTATTTTTCCTGAACCAATTCTGGGAGTTTTTAAGGAGAGCTTTTCTTTATCTTTTGTCTCTATAATGAGACTGGGAGATTTATATGAATCAGTCTAAAACAATTGAAATAAAAAAGATGGTAACAGGATTCTGCCAGCTGTCAGGATCAGGCTTTGGCCTAGGCCTGCTTACTCATTCCAGATGTTGCCTCACTACAGGTTTTTGTTTGCTTTGTTTTTTAAAGAATAGGTTGGAGGAGAGTCAGAGATACACTAAGAAGAGAAACAAGATCTCTCAACAAAAAATATCTTGCCCTATAGTTTAAAATACAATCTGAAACAGAAACACCACTTAGCAGTAGCCAGAATCACTCAGAGGCATTCAAACTCATACCTGAAGCAAGGAGCAAATGTATTAGTGGAAGGTAAAAGCCTCCAGCCAGCACTGGCAACTTGAGAACCAGGTGCAAAGAGAAATCGTAGAAGGATTTGGCAAAAGCAGTTCAGAGTATGACTCTCCCATCACTTGCCATCTTTGCAATTCCATAAGGGAGAGAGAGAGAATACCTCTCCTCAGGAACACTGTCTCCATAAAATAAAATAAAAAATATACCCTGATAATCTTGGGGATGTAAATGACCTCTCAAATCATCTTCTCCCACCCTCTCACTGTCTTTCTTTGTGTTTGGGTCACCTAAGGAGATCATAAAAACACAGCATGTCCTTGCTATTGTGGGATCTGAAGAACCAAGAGATGATGACTACCAAAGTCTAGGAAGATAATTATGTCTCCGTTAGCACTGCTAATGAAGGGGAAGAAGTAAAAGAAAAATAATGGGCAATCCAAAAACCATTTACATTTGATCCCACAGCAAGACAAATAGTTTTTCTTGCAGTAGGCATGTCTTTCATATTATTTCTCTTCTCTGAACCAATGACAAAATTGGACTGCATTTAAGAACACACATTAACTGATAATGCAAGAGAAGGCCAAGAAAGACTGGGTGGCCCTGGACAAATCTGCAAGGGATTCAACTGGGCTATGTATGTGTCTTTAAAACTACCCATTAGTGAGCATCAACTATGCGTCAAGCACTGCATTATCTACTAGCATTATCTCTACTAAGCCTTGCAACAACACTGCCCTACAGATATTAACACCCCCATGTTGCAGATGAGAAAACGGAGGCAAAAGGAGGTTGCATTTACCTGGCCATACAGTCTAGGGAAGGCGGGAGCTGGGACTACGGCTGAAATTGTGTGGCTCCAACACCCATATTCTTTCCACTAATGTCTTGGTGTTTTCCATTTTTAGAGACAATTCTCATAGTGGATAATCCACAGGCAGATCATCAAAAGCTGATGTGTACGGCATTTCACACTATAGAACGTAAGTATGCAAATTTACCAAGGAAGGGTGATATTTAACTGTATAATGATGAGACCTATGATAGACCACCCTGGTATAATATAAAGCATATTTACCATGAATTTCTTCCCAGATATGTATGTTGACAGTTTCTGTTGAAACCAGGCAGTTTGTTTGTTTCTATTTCTCCACCAAGTTTAATACAGAGGATTTTGAAAAGCCACATTTCAAGTTAGATCTTACACTTTGGCAAACACCGAAGGAGATTGGTGTTTAATCTTGACAGCGTCTCATTAGTGTAAATTAGTGACTCAATATTAAAACTAGAAAACAAGCGGTTAAGAGCCCCCAGCTAAGACAAGTTTCATTAAAACAATAATGACTTTATATACACTGTGTCTGCTTTCAGAAAGCTTCAAGCTCCCTAATCATTTTCTGGATGGTTTCCACTCCAACCAGTTGCTATGTCACTGTAAATCCATCGCTCTTTAGTGAGGATGTGCATGGGACTATGAATATAATGTTAAGTCTACAGAGACCTTGTTGCAATGTCAAAATCGAGTGATGTCAGTTTAAATTACAGCTAAAAGAAAAGCTAAACAACAAAAAAAAAGACATTGTAAAGACAAATGTCTCCAGGAGCCTGTCTGGTTGCCTAGAGCGAATGCTCTACCAAGTTGGGTAGAGAAACCGGTTTCCATTTGCCTAGCAGTTTTCTCATTGCTTCCAGTCTCCAAGAAGGTTCTTGGCAGTGATCACATGCCAGTAAACACCACTAAGCAACTGAGGACTCCAGGGTGTATCAATTCCGGATGTTCTGCAGGGGAACGATTGTCTGTACCACTTACTCAAGTCCTTTGCTCATAACATCCCTCTATTTCAGGAGTTCTTAACAAGGGGTCTGTGAGCTTGAATTGAAATTCAAAAAAACATTATTCTTGTGGGGACGTGTTGGTGCGTGTGTGATATATTTATTAAATAATCCACAGTATAATGTGGACTTGGTACGGGGTCCACAGTATTTACCTGCCTGGCAAAGGGGTTCATGGAACAAAAAAGGTTAAGAACCCCTGCTCAATTTACTCCCATTATTATTGGAAACCCACAAACTTGCATTAAAGAATTTGAAAACTTCCTGAGCTGGAAGCCCCAAACTTTTCAACACCAAGAACCCCTTCTGCTATTCCTTCCCCATGGGTGCAATGTTTCAAAGACACTGTCTACTGCGTGCTTACCACAATGACCAAAACTGCCCATTTCTTTTAGACTTTGAAAAACTCACAATAGTTCACAGACCCCATCGCTACCTTAGTTCAGGGGCCCCAGTTTGGAGAACAGTATGAATATAATGTGAATCAGGAAACAGTAACAACAGTAATAATATGTAACATTCATTGTGTGCTTATTATTTATGCCAGGTATTGTGCTAAGTGCATATTTACATTATCCTATTTAATCTTCACCACAATGGTGTGAGGTGGGCACTATAATTATTTTCCTCATAGAAAGATTCAAAAACATTAAGCAATTTGCCCAGGGCCACAAAACTAGTGCAAGAGCAAAGATTTGAACCCCTGCTGTCAGGCTTCCAAGTTTTTCTCCACTCCACTGGTTCCCCTGCCTCTCACTCCTAACTGCATTTCCAGCTCCTTACTGCTCCCTTTGGAAAACGTTTTATGCACTGTGCCCACTCTGGGAACTTTTGGAAAGCTTCAAGTTATCATATTACTCACCTATTCTCCAGCCCCAATTCTCAGTCTGAGAAGTGATACTGCTCATCCTCACAGAATGGAGAAGTGAGAGAAAGAGAAAGGAGGAGAGAGACCCTCAAGCATCAGCAGCATTCAAATCCAAGGGCAAAAGCACTGCAAACTAAACCAACCATCACCTGCACCTAGCTTCCTCCACTCAAACTAATAAAGTAGGGACCATTCTCCTGGACATCTCGGGGACCTTCAAATATTTCCTTCTAAATTCTCTTCCTTCCATGTGAAAGCCAACGGGGTTTCACTCTGCTGGGCATTGCCACTGGGTTTCTGATGAAAGCACCAAGACAGCCTTGGACATTGAATTCTGGGCAGTTCCCTGTTGCTACATTCCTAATTCCACCATGTTGAGAAAAGAAAATACTTAGGTGGGATGGGGATAGGAGCTTCCACTAGATGCTCAGAGTTCAAATCACAATCTTGCTAAATATAGCTAAATGTCTGCACGTAGATACAATGGGATTTTAAAGCATATGTGAATAATATTATGGTTATGTGTGTGGAGGGAGGAGTAGAATACCAAATGGTATTTACCTAATGATTCCACTGTGTGTAAAAGTTATGATACATGGGTAGGGGCCATTAGTAACTTTCTAAAATATAAAGTTTGACTTGTACAAATGGTGAACTCACACATATTTTTTCCTTGCGTTTTTGAGTTCAGTTATTGTTATGACATCTGTGTAATAAATAAAAATTTATAAATTATACTATATTCAGAGCATAATTATATGACACAATATAAACAAATAAGCTTTATAACATGTCAGCCAATTATTAACAATTTAAACAATTCTGAATTAGGATACCCATATGTTGTTGCTTATTCACCTTTCTCTCTCAAAAAGAACTGTGTCTAGGTTCCTTTTGAACATTCTCCATCCTTCTCAGCCCAAATCTCATGGACAGCACTCTATTTCTACTGGGAAACCAATAAGTGTTCTAGAGTAATAGAATGAGGTCTTCTGCAGTGTTGCTTTCCTACTCAAAGAAACACCAGCAAGATTAAAACTACAGTGAATACAGGTTGGTGTTCTCACAACCCAACACCCCAAAGCTAATTTCTGTACTGAAAAAAAAAAAATTGTGTACGGAATAGCAAAATTCAGATCAAAGAGCTCAAAGAGGAAGGAGCTCGGTGAGTCAGATATGTGGCGAGGGCCTCCTATGTATATTTGTTCTATAGGACATAAATTCCCCTTCTTAGCAGGCTTGATAAGAGATAGTGAAGGTGCCCATTATCTCAAGAACTTGGCAGGCTGGGACAGAGGCTGGGCACACAGGCACGTGGGCTGGGCACAAAAGCCAAAGTTCAACCAGCTGAAACGAGCTGCAGGCCAGCGAAGAACACTGGACTGATGCCAGACATACCAAGAAGTAAAGTACCTTTTTGACAAATGAAAATTCTCGATTATTAGATGTTATAGATAACCAATAATCACAACCATCACTATCATTGTCAAGTGTTTGCTATGCGCCAAGCACATATGGTCATGCGCTCACAGGTATGATTCTGCTCTAATGCCTCTAGGCTTTCACCATTCTGAGAAATAGCTGAGTACTTAGGGTTTGAGCACCTTTTCTAAAACACCTCTGAGCATGCTGAGGATTCAGAGGGGCATTCCCACTAATGCACAGGGATTTTAACAGAGCCAGGTCATAAGTCTCCACAATCTTTCAATAGCTACTTAGAAAGGG
>PVKH010029008.1:0-12734 GCA_004027955.1 Chaetophractus vellerosus | reverse complement strand
AAAAAAAAAAAAAAAAGACCCTAAGAAGTCTGTAGCCTAGAGCTATTGATGATAATGGCTAGATTAGTTTGTATTAAATGCTTTCATAAATGATGTGCAAAAGTGCTATTATTTCTGATTATCTGTAAGACAATTTTGAATAGCATTAACTCTGCTACTAAAACAAAGAGGAACAGACATTTTAATTTACATTATAATTTCACAGTGAATAAAGTTGAACCAGCTAGAAACAATGAAAAGACAAAAAACTTCCATAATTGTTAAATGTGGTTTGCATCATTAGAACTTCTTCTTTAAGAGAAGAGTCATTTTATCAGCCCAATGTCCTCATCCATGTATTTGAAGAAACACTGAAAAGTATAAAGCAATTTCTATTTATAATAAAATTTACTGAGTATCTATTGTGCCAGGCTATGTGGTGGTGGTGGGGGGGGGGGGATGTAGGTAGATGTAAACAAGGGTAGGAACTAAGAGGAGCCCAATGAAGGATGAGAAATTATAAATGAGAGAAAAAAACATCATTTTAAATGCAATCACACATTAACTGTGCAGAATAGTTACTGCAATCAAATAAAAATGGAGTAAAGTGTCTATAAGAATGCTTAAGAAATACTTTCTAAATTTAATGATTGATTTTAAGACATTGTTTTAACTCATGTCAGGGTAGATTGAATCATGCCCCCCACAAAGGCATGTCAATTCCTAACTCATGGTCTAGTGGGTGTGAACTCATTTGTAAATAGAATCTTTGAAGATGTTAAGGCCTAAGTAAATCAGAGTAAGCCTTTATCCAATGTGACTGAAGACCTATTAAGCAGAGGCAATGTGGATGCAGTCAGCCATGGAAGCCAGAGGAAGAGACCCCAGGAGATAGATCGTCATGTGACAGGGGCTGAGCTGCATGTACAAGCCAAGGAACACCAAGGTTTGCTGGCAAGTCTCCACCAGAATGCTCTAGATTTCACATAAAGCATAGCCTTGCCTACATCTTGATTTTGGATTTCTAGCAAAAACTGTGAGCCAATAAAATTTCTGTTGTTGAAGACAAATACTTGGTGATATTTGTCATAGCAGCCCTAACAAACTAAGACAATGATAAAGAAAAAAAATAAGAAGCAAACACCCACTACAATTAAACTTCCTGACCAAACTCTATAAAAATAAAAATTCATTTAAATATCTAAACAATTAAAAATTAAAGATCTCTTTATCTTAATACTGTAAAAATCAAATGTTTTTATTCTAGAATATAGAAAGTATGAGGGATTAAACAAGTCTATATCAGACCCTTGAAGAAGAGCTTTGAAAAGTTCTTGCTGACATTCATTATGTTAGGATTTGTTCCTCTGATGTGTGAAAGTATTATTTTTTAAAGAAGGAAAATAGGAAGGAAGAAGAATGATAAAGGGGGAAAAAAGAAAGGAAGGAAGGAAGAAAAAACCAAAAGGTTAACTGGGGAATCTAAGAAGATGGTGGTGGTGGCATAGTCTGAATTTTCCCAAATCGCCATATAAAACTAGACAAGGTACTCATATGGTAAAACAGCAAGTCAAAGACAACATCTGTAATAAAATTATGTGACAATCCTGTGAACTACCAAACAGGAGTATATAGGGACAAATCGCCAATAGTTACAAACTCTATGTTGTCAAAAGCTGCGCAGTAGGAAGCAGAGAAAGGCAAAGGAACTTAGGCCAGGTTAATTTGCTCTAGGGTACTCAGAACACTCCATACTGAGAAGAGCAACAGGAGCCATAGGGGGCTTTCTGTTTCCAATTTGTATGCCTCACTCTGGAGAGAAACTACTGTAGCAGAATCCAAATCCATGCAGAAAAAGAAAAGAAAAAATATGGATAAAAGGGAATTACAAGTAGTTGTCAGAATGTATGGAGATAAATTTTTATCACTTCAGGAAAACAGAAGGGAGAGCTCCAACACTGTGAGGCTAGAAAAAGTATCGTTGGCCTGCTGCTCCTTCCTAAAAGGATGGGAAATCCCAGTGCCTGGAAAAACAAATAACTTATGGAAAGAGAGAAAAAAGAATAGGAAAGAAAATTCCTACAATGAGGACACACTATAAAAGCATGCCCAAACAAGAGATGAAAATTGTAACCTAATGTTCTTAAATGAAATTATATATATATATATATATATATATATATATTAAAATAGAAAATATAAGGTAATGTAACTAAGATTTAGAAAATCTCAGAAATGAGATGATTGGAGAAAGAGAGAATTACTTTGGAAAGAATTAGAATCACAAGGGATTTTTTTTCAGAATTGAAGTCTAAAATTGAAATAAAAGAAGAGTGTGTTTAAACAAAGTGGACTTAAATAAAAACTATAAGATATGTGAGAAGATATATCCAAAGGAAATTAAAATATTTTTTTAAAGTTGTGAGAAAGTAAGAACTATCAAATAGAAGCAAAGAAGATACAACATGTTTGTAACACATCACTGGTGAAGAAAACCAAAGTAATGAAATAGGAGAGATAAAATAAAAGGTTTCTAAAGTTTAAAAAAAAGAGAGAGAAAACTATGTATTGAAAGGGTACACCATGTATTTGGGAAAATCAAACCCTAAAGAATATAACTGAGAGCTAATTCAGTAAAACTATTGAACTCTACTGAAAAAATAAATCCTCAGGTCATCAAGGCATAAGATTAAATCATATATAATGGGGATAATCAAATTACAGTCAGAATTTTCTATAGCAACAGTGATAGAGGACAATGAGTAAAAAATGTAAGATACTCAAGGAAAGAAAATATGACCAAAGATTTTATATCCAGTCAAATGGACGTTAAGTATAAAGGCTCTAGGCAAACTATTTAACATGCAGAAACTGAAAAAAATATATTATTGCTATGAGCCTTTCCTATGCAATCTACTAGAGAATGAACTTTAGACAACAAAATGAATAGATAGATCATAGTATAGGAACAGGTAGAGTGTAGTAAATTTGCAATTACCTGTAGTTCAAAGACTAAATGATGATTCATTACATGGTATAGTATTTAATGGTTTTATATCCTGATAATATAGATACAGTACAACTATCAAAACTGGGGGGAGAATGAGACAAATATAAAAAATTAAGTTATCTCACTAATAGTGTTATAGAAATGAACTAGATGATGAAAGATATTAAATTAGATGTTAGGGTAGAGAATGGAGATGTTAAAGGATGTTAGATGTTAGAGAAGTGATAGGAGAAAGAAAAGAGGTTAATAGCTAATTTCATTTTTGTTCATAGTAGGAAATCAAAAGAAAATAGACAAATAAGAAGGGACAAAGTGTAGAAAAAAGGTACAATTATAAAGATAAGCAATTAAACATAAATAGAAATATTTAATAATAAATGCATACTTTAAAAAGTGAGAGTGAAAAAGAGAGACAATAAAAGACAATATAATGAGCCATATAGTGATCAATTTTATGTACAAAAAACATATATAATATGTATTAAACATAAAACCACATGTCAGAACTAAAGTAGACATACTGAGTGCATCAATAAATGTAAATTGGCTTAATTCATTCCCTGAAAGAAATAAAGGGAAAATTGTGTATCAGATCACAAGTAATTTCAGTGGCAATTTCAGTGGCAGTAAGATCCCGTTGAGCAAAAAAAATATTATGAACTTTTGAAATATCCAACAGTAAATGATGGGGAAAAAATATGCCATTATTGTTATAGATGAAGTATTGATGTAGAAAATTATTCATGAAATACTGTTATATGTTTTTAGAAAACAAATTTTAAAAGTACATAATAACATCCCAGCTCTTGACCCTCCATTTTATAGTCCACGCAATGGTTTAACGCTTCCCTTTGATTCTTTTCAAACGACTTTCAGGTAACTTCCTACTAAATACTGAGAACAACTCACTGTAAATATTTCTTAGAAACCAAGATTTTCTTATATTATCCATTACTGTCTTTTTACCCTTTCCCCAGCTGGAGTTCTTGAGGGATAGACCCAGACTTCATGGAAAAGTTTAAATTATTGTAGAA
The DNA here is from genome assembly GCA_004027955.1 of Chaetophractus vellerosus. NCBI lineage: Eukaryota > Metazoa > Chordata > Mammalia > Cingulata > Chlamyphoridae > Chaetophractus > Chaetophractus vellerosus. The sequence continues at coordinate 8,711 of PVKH010029008.1, read as the reverse complement.
TATTGATTGTCAGTGGCAACACTTAGCTTGTAAGGAAAGATTCCGTGTGTGTGTGTGTGTGTGTATTTGGCAAAAGTATATATGCAAATATAGTACATCATTCCACAGTAAAATTTATTCTGTTACTATGCTAATGTTAGCTGCAAAATATATGAGACTATCTCTGTATGTTTCATGGTTAATATCACCATAATATTTAAGTTGTTTCCTTTAGAGATTTCACTCAAGAAATAAGAGAACCATGTATATTATAGTTGGAATCTATAACATTAAGGTAGCTGATTAAGTAAAGAATTTTATGAAATAATTCCTTGATTGATTAAAAATCTAGTTCAAAACTAAGAAAGTGTAAGTCAAGAACAGCTCATTCTAGCTAATGCCATTGCCCCAAACTTTCAAAATCAATATAGAGCCAATTATCTTCAAAGGATGAACTTTCAGTGTCATTATGAAACACTTAGCAATATAGATTTTAATTATATAATTAGATTTTGAATTTAAGTGCCGGTGAAGATTAACTTAATTGCAAAGTAAAATTATAAAAAGAAAATAAGAGTAAAATTATATTCTAGGATTGTAAAAACGTTTTTCAATGTGAATATTCTTGCTGTCCTGATTTTGTCATAATCAAGGTAGGCTAAACATTTGCTATATTAGAACCATGCATGTGTCCCCAGACCTAGTTTTTCTCCCTAGGTCTGGTTTTTAGAATGCTGGTGATAAACCAAGCCTGATTTATTATATAACCATACCGTATGGGAAATGACCATAACTTTAGGTATCTTTGGTCAACCTTAAAAGATATAGCAGGGGGGCAGATGTGGCTCAAGTGGTTGGGTATCCATCTCCTATATGGAAGGACCTGGGTTTGATCCCTGGGACCTCCTGGTAAAAATTTAAAAAAGAAAAATATAGAAGGTGCGTGGGCTGCCAGACCCCATGTGCTGGTGCATCATCAGGCCCCGCAAGTGGGTAGACCCCGTAGGCCCCACACATGGGTATGCCGTCAGGCCCCACAAGCAAGTGCATCGTCAGGCCCTGCAAGCCACTCAGCAAGATGAAGACAAAACAGGAAAGTGACACAAGGGAGAGCCAAGACGAGATGTGCCAAAAAAAACAGGAACTAAGGTAGTACAGGCGGTAGGATGCCTCTCTCCCACATTGGCATCTCCGAGGATCGGATCCCAGTGAAGACAGGAGGAGAAGGATGAGAGGAGAGGGCAGGAAACAGACACAGAGAATTTCCCAGTGAATGGACACAGAAACAGCAAGAATGGGGGGAGGAGGGGAGAAAATGGATAAAAGTAAATTAATTTTTTTTAAATATGAGATTGAAAGGAAAACATAAGCAAAGCTTTTGAGTAATGAGTACTCTTAAATGCATGGTTCAGACCAGGTGAACACTTTAGAGATGACGTCTGTTTTAAAGAATGTTATTGAAAATACTGTTGACAAAGATGAATACAATCCTGGCAGAATGGCAATAGTCAATTTTTTTACTGTTTTAAGTATTTTTATATGCTTAATGACAAGAGTGAATTTGTAGGCACTGACCAAGTAATTTTTAAAAGTTCTCAGGTAATGTTCAGTTATTTAATATTAAGATTCATATCAAGATGCTATCATTTTTACAATGTCAAAATGGCTTTTATTGTACAGAATATTTTATTACCTTTGTAATAGCTTTGTATAGAGATTTTCTTGCTAATATAATAAATGGGAGAAATTCTAAAACCTTAAAAACCATTTTTGAGATAATGTGAGAAAAGATATTGAGCATTTCAAATAGCACTAAATACAAATTAATAGAAATATTGTTTTAAAAAGATAACCATATACCAAATTTGTAGATCACTTAGTGTGCTGAATAGATAATACTAAATATGTTGAATTGTATTTGTGTCTAGAACAGGCCTTTAAATGGTACAAAACAAGACTATAAAACAATGATATAAGCTAAACTAAGGAAAGGAGAGGAAAACTCAAGTAATTAAAAATAAAAATAACAACTGCATTTGGTATAATAATTCATAGAGTAAACATTTAGATGATTAATACAGAAGTTGTCATTTCATCCATGAAAATTTAATATAAATCCAAATCTTAGTTCACATTCAAAGATGTAATCAAAATTTCGTTGGCACTAACTCTAAAGTATTTGGTGGTAAAGAGCCATGTTATAGCCAAATTACTTTGCAATAGGTAAAAAAAGTGTGTGTGTATATATGTATGCATGTATATATATGCAGATATATACACATATAAATACATATGATAAAGCAAGTGAAGAAAAATATAACCAATCAGTGAATCAGGATGGGAGTTATTTGTCCTATTTTTGCAAAATTTTTGTAAGTTTGAAATTAAATAAAAATGAAAAGTTACCAAAAAAAAAAAGAAAATAAAAAACTGTTGGCAACTCTATTTCCAGTATGAATGACTGAGTGCCTTCCAATACTATCTTCCCACAAATAATAGCAATAAATTCTGAAGACTATGGAGACTGAAAAATAAGCAGACAGATTTTGGAGAGGAGTCAAAACCTGGAACAAGCAAACAGTATGAAGTAAGTTCCCTGTTTTTAAATTAGTTTTGTCATAAATGCAGTAACAGTCATAGCAGTAATGAGGCAAGGCAGTTAAAATACCAATCAAAATGCTGTATATTTGTTACTACAATTTAAACTTTCTTTTAAAAAAAAAGTCTATTGTTGTTCTAGCTACAGGAACAGTGACAAGAAGATCAGGGCAACCAAGGTCAATAAAGAATAAGGGATTGTCTGCCCTGCCTATAGTGTCTAGATGTCTCTAGGGCCCTCAGGAGTCCCACAGTTTGGGGCACTGTTTACTATGTGTGTCAATAAGATCCTGCTGAGATGTGCATAAGCGTAACCTCTAAAATGACCTCCTGACTCACTTTGAAATCTCCTATCCATTTGGTCAAGGTCTTTTTCCAAATGCATTGCTAGTTGGCCCTTGGTAATAATCCCTTGGTGCCAGGGAGGCTCATCTCTGAGAGTTATGTCCCACACAGGGGGAAGGTGGTACAATTATTTGCTAAGTTTGGCTTAGAGAGAGGCCACATTTGAGCAACAAGGAGGCTTTCAGGAGGTAACTCTTAGGCAATATATAACAATAGGCTAAGTTTCAATTTCACAAGGACAAGGTTCATAAGTAAAACCAACAATATCAAGGCCCTGGTATAATGGTCTGTCTTCTTTCACTAGGCACTGCTCATGTACTCAGGGGATTCTTGCTGCTCTAATAGAGAATGTAGCAGGACTTCCCAGGATGGGAATTCAATATTCTTTTGGTTATTGTGTGGGCCTCCACCCACCAAAACACCATAGACAGGGCAGACAATCTCAGGAAATTGGTACCCTGTAAGTGGGCCTTACATTAGAATATATGCTCCCCAATGTAACAGAGTTAGATTCATTTATAATTTCCCTACACATGGCTCTTCTGCCCCTTTTATTTGTACCTATAATTAGCACTATACTCATTAAATATATGTCCCAGAGACTTAAATCTTCAGTCTGTTCATGTGCCAGTTGAGCCCTGAATCTCAGCAGAGTTGCAACACCTACTCTCCAGTTAATTGGACTCACCCAGGACAACTATCAAAAAGATGGTGTTGGACAATGCCTATCCCAAAAAACAGAGAGTATCTATACCTGCAAGTAAGAAATTTCCACCCATCTGCCCCATGGGATCTAAGCCCCCTCTCAATCAAAAACAGTGGGCATCACCATCCCAAACTATTCAGTATTGAAGAATGAAAAAACATAAGGGGAGAATGCAACTATGGACTAAAGTAGACTTATTATTATTCTAATGTTACAACCCAACTCCTGAAGGGCACAAATTGGCATGGCTGAAGATCAGAAAACACACCTGCCATTTACTCAGGCATAAGCTTTATTAGGACTTACAGACAAGAGAGTTTCTCTGGTGGAATGAAGATAGCACTCTGCAAAGAGATGAGAAATTATGAGAAAACGAGGAGTAATATAAGAGGTTTCAGAACAAGGACATTCCATAGGGTATTAGAACAGAGTTTTTGCTATGGTCATGTGAAATGTACACATGGGATCTGGTGATGTTTTCACTATGCACATTCAAAGGACATTTACTTATTTGGGAAGATTATAGTTTATGATACTATTTATGCATTCTCTCCCCTCTGGAGAGGGTTGTTAACTTTTAACTTATGTCTAGGTCACGCAGGTGACTACATGCTGAGGACTTGGGTGGGGACCCTGGGTCCCCACATCTAACAATGGAAGGACCTGTATCATTGGTATGAAGGCAGTGGCAACTAGAGTTTCTGAGGGGAAGGAGGGGAAAGAATTACTGTAACATGGAGTATTTTGGGGACATTGGGATTGTTCTGCATGACAATAATAAAGACCATTAAACATTTTGTCAAAACTTCTAAAATTGTGCAGTGTAAAAAGTATAAACTATAATGTAAACTAAAGACCATTGTAGCAGTTTGGCATTATTTATGAATTCCAAAAATAGATATTGGATTATGTGTGCAAACTGGTCTATACCTGGACGTGATTAAATTATAATTAGGGCTTTGATTGGGCCACATCAGTAGGGTGTTGAGTCCCTGACCTTTGTGGGTGGGGACTCACAGATAAAAGACATGGCAAAGAACAGAGTTGGAGTTTTGATGTTGGAGTTTTTGAGCTGGAGCCCCAGGAAGTAAACACACAAAAGAGCTTGGTCGTGAGGAAGGAGGGAAGGCCCTGGGAAAAGAGACAGAGCCATTTGCCTAATAATGTACAGCTGGCCGTCTGGACAGAGCACAACAGCTGAGCCCAGAGAGAAATGGAGCCCCAGGAAGAGAGGAATCCAAGAAGCCTGAACTCTTGGGCAGATATCGGCAGCCATCTTACCCCAATACATGGCAATAGACTTTGGTGAGGGAAGTAACTTATGCTTTATGGTCTGGTAACTGTAAGCTTCTACCCCAAATAAATACCCTTTAAAAAAGACATTAGATTTCTGGTATTTTGCATCAGCACCCCTTTGGCTGGCTAATACAACCATGTTTAGTAGCAATGCTTTAATATGTTTTCATCAATTGTAACAAATGTACTACAGTAATGAAAGATGTTGTTCATGGGGGAAAGTGGGGGAAAGGGAGGGGGTGCATTATATGGGAAGGCCCTATATTTTTTATGTAACATTTATGAAATCTAAAGCTTTTTTAAAAATTAAAAATAAAAAATAGAGTATAAAAAAGAAAGGATGAATTCATACTTAATTACATTAATATATGCTTTGAAAACAAGGGAGAAACATGTTGGTCTACCATAGCAATAAATAAAAATAACAATTAAAAAAAATAAGTGGCAACTTATAAAGGAGAGAGACAGAGAAGGGAAACCCCAAAGTAGGTGCTTAAAGTGAAACCAAGTCTCTGGCTGATTCTGGATCATGCAGGCATAAAGCAACTTACAGCTCAGGCTTAAAGAAATGAATGGAGATCAGAATTACTGGTCACTGTGGAAATAAGTTTCCAGTTTGGGTCGAACCAAATTAATTTTAGGCTAAAACAAAATTATCAAAGCTCTTCAGAGTATTACAACAAAATATGGAGTCTACACAGCATAATATTCACAGTGTCCTGGATCAAATCCAAAATTATTCAACATATGAACAGTCCAGAAAATGTGAACCACTCTCAAGGGAAAAGATAATCAACTCATGCCAACTGTGAGATGACCCAGATATTGGAATTATCAGACAAGGACTTTAAAACAGCTACAATAACGGTGTTCATCAAGGTAAAGGAAAATACATTTGTAATAAATTAAAAGATAGACCATCCCTAGAAAATTAGAAAATACATTTAAAAATGGAAATTTTAAAAATGAAAACTACAATATCTAAAAAAATCACTGGCTAGACCTAATAGAAAAAAAGATGTCATATAAAACAGTCAGTGAGTTGAAGGTAGATCCAGAGAAATCAATCGATCTGAAGAACAGGGAGAAATTTTTTTCAGAAATGAACAATATTTCAAGGATTTGTGACATAATTTGAAAAGGTCTGACATAAAAGGCTGAAATTGTCAACATGTTAAAAGAGCAAGAACCACTACCTGTTGTTTATAAAAGACAGCTTTAAAAATAAATACACAGGGGAGCAGATGTAGCTCAGTGGTTGAGCACCTGTTTCCCATGGATGAGGTTCTGGGTTCAATCTCTGGTATCTCCTAAATTAATTAATTTTTAAAAATAGAGGCTGAAGTCTATTCTTCAAACCTCCTCCATTGGGAGAGCTTCTCAATAAACTTCCTGCCTGCAATCAAAAATAAATAAATAAATAAATAAATAAATAAATAAATAAATAAATAAATAAATAAATAAATAAATAATAAAAACACAGGTTGAAAGAAAATGGATAGAAAAAGGTCCAGCTTGTACATAGTAAGCACAAGAAAGCAGGAGTGACTATACTACTAGACTTTAAGACAATGAGTATCACCAACGATAAAGAGGGACAATTTATAACAATAGAGTTAATTCATCAGAAAGACATTATCATAAATGTGTATGTGCATAATAACAAGGATTCAAAACTACATTTGAGGTTAAAAAAAATTTAAGAAGAAAATTCCACAATGATGGTAGGAGATTTTAATACCCTCCATCAGCAATTTATAGAATAACTAGACAACAAAATATGGCAAAAATGCAAAAAGGCAGTGAAAAAAGTTATCAACCACCTTGACCTTGACCTTGACCTGAGTGATATTTATAGAACACTTCATGTAATACACATTATTTTCAAATGCACATGATTTGTTCATCTAGACTGTATGCTGGGCCATAAAGCAAAACAATGTTACCAAATTTTACATGTTATGAAAATATTTAGTACCTACATGGTCAATATTGCCATTATTTTTAATATTATTATTCATTATTAAAACATTAGTTGAATTAATACTTATCATTTCATGAATAACTGGGTTAAGGAAAAATATATATACAGATCATTAAAGGTTTTTTTTGTTTTAAGGTTTCGGGGCTGGGGATTGAACCCGGGACTTTGTGTGTGGAATGCCAGTGCTTAACCACTGAGCCACATCAATTCCCCTGAGTTGGCTTTTTTTGTTTGCTTATTGTTTGTTTGTTTATTTTTAGGAGGTACCAGGAACCAAACCTGGGACTCCCCATATGGGAAGCAGGTGCTCAACCACTTGAGCCACTTCCCATCCCCTAGATAATTGATTTTAACCTCACAACACCTTTCAAGATAAGCATTATCTTTTTACAAACTAGGAACTATGGGGTCATCTGTCAGCTGTGAAATTGTAGACAGACAATAATGTGTATATGTGTATATACACACATACAAACACATATATGTATATAAAAATAAAATTTTTTATAGATATACATATACACATGTGAAGGAATAAACATATACATATACATACACATACATAGAAATAAACTTAAAGAAAGCTCCTATAGCATAAAATGACATAATCTAATTAGTAGAGGCAAAATAAAATATGAATATAGAGAGATATACCATGTTCCTGAATATGATGGGTTATATAAAAACAAATATATTTTCCAAATTAAATTACATATGCCAAAATTTGTGGATTGAATTATGTCTCCCAAACGCTATATTCAAGTCTTAACCCTAAGTCCCACAAATGTGACCCCATCTGTAAATAGGATCTTTGACAATGTTATCAGTTAAGATGAGGTCAAACTGGATTGGGGTGGGCCCTTAATCCAATATAAATGGCGTCCTTATAAGCAGAGGAAGTTTGGACATATTTTAAGAGAGACAGAGAGAAAGTAAGACAATGCTGGAGGCAGAGATTACATTTCCACAAGCCAAGGAATGCCATGGATTGGCTGGCTTCCCATTAGGAGCCAGAAGAGAGGCGTGGAATGATTATCTCTTTAAGAGGAAACATGGCCATGCCAATATTTTTATTTGGGACCCATAGACTCCAGAGTTGAGACAATAAATTTCTGTTGTTTTAGCCAAGTAGTCTGTGGTACTTTGTTACAAGAGCCTTGACAAGCTAAGAAATAATATATTACTAATGAGATATGCAACCCAATTTTGTTTTGTATATCTGCTGTTTTTAAAAGGAAATAACAATACAATTCCAAAATTCACATATGGAAATGAAGAAGAGAATAGCCAAGCTTGCATTGAAATGAATTGTAGTTAAGATAGCCATAACTTTCTTGTCTCAACCAATGTGGTGCTAATATTTACAACAAAGTAAATAAATTATTCAATGTCTATTATGTGCCAGGCATCCTTACAAATATTATTTTTTATTTTAATAGTAAATATTCAAGATAAGAATTGTATTCCCATTTCATAATTAAAAATATTGAGTTTCAGAGAGATCAATACTTGATCAAGCCTTAAAGCTAGTTAAGAATGAAGTTGTTTTTTAACCCCAATTTCTCTGTGCCAAAGACCTCCCTTATTACATTTCACCTTCATCTGTTAAAGCCATTGCAAAAAATAAAGAAGCATATATGTAAAAAACAGTATGGAAAGCCCAGAAATTACAGAATTACACCCAAACATACATACACATAGATACATATGTTATACATATATATATATATACACATATATGTGTGTACATATGTAGTTAATATTTGCATTGACTAATTTGTCCTGTTCCAGGTTTACAATAAC
>PVKH010029007.1:0-12738 GCA_004027955.1 Chaetophractus vellerosus | reverse complement strand
AACAGCTCAAATTTAAACCTGTCCCAAAAGGAGAAGAGAAAGGAAAAAGGACAGAAGGAATATTTGAAGAAATGATGGTAGAAAGTTTCCTGACCTTGTTAAATGATGTAGATATCCATGTCCAAGAAGCACAATGTACTCCCATCTGAATAAATCAGAATAGACCAACTCTGAGACACCTACTAATCAGAATGTTAAATGCCAAAGACAAAGAAAGAATTCTGAGAGCAGCAAGAGAAAAGCAATGCATAATATATAAAGGACACCCAATAAGAGTAAGTGCTGATTTCTCATCAGAAAGCTCGGAGGCAAGAAGACAATGATATATATTTAGATATTGCAAGAGAAAAAATTTCAGCTAAGAATCTTATATCCATGAAATTATCTTTCAAAAATGAGAATGAGTTTAGAATATTCACAGATAAACAGAAACTGAGAGAGTTTGTAACCAAGAGACCAGCTTTGGAGGAAACACTAAAGGGTGTGTTACAGTCTGAAAAGAAAAGAGGAGAGAGAGGCTTGGAAGAGAGTCTAGAAATGAAGATTATATCAGTAAAAGTAACTAAAAGTGTCAAAAGAGTGGTGAAAATAAAATATCACAGGTAAAACCCAAAGGTCAAAATGTTTGAAATAAGAGTTGCCTTTACAATAATAGCATTGAATGTTAATGGATTAAACTCATCAATTGAAAGAAACAGACTGGTGGAATGGATAAAAAACATGAGCCATCTATATGCTGTCTATAAGAGAGTCACTTTAGATCCAAAGATACCAATAAAATTAAAATGAAAGTTAGGAAAAAGATATTCCATGCATGCAGTAACAAAACAAAACAAAACAAAACAACAACAACAAAAATCTTCTCCAAAATGTGTTGTAGGCATGGCTGATCACTGATCATGGTTTTAATTAGCAACTTCAGATCACTGAAGGCCCAGCATTGAAGGTGGCCATTGTTTCAACATGCCTTTGTCAAAGGAAGTGGTGATCTTTGTTTCTACTTATTCTGGACAAAGGCCATGACTGAAGAGACTTACATATTCTACACTACCTCAGGGCTGTGAGGGACAGTTAGTTGAAGGTAATAATTTGGTTGGCAGTCTAAGAAAGCTCAGTTAAATTAAGCCATGGAAAAAGGTCTTGGCACCCTTCCTCATCCCCACACTAGGGAACTTTGAAGCCGATTTGTGCCACTTTTCTGGGTCTCTGGCCATTTCTGCTAGGAAATACTGAATTTGGAATATCCTCTATGCCAAGTGCACCCTCCTTGAATTTGTACACCCAGCAAATGTAGTTTGAGACAACAAAAGGAGTATAAAAACTGTAGAGGCAGACCATCTGAGGCAAAGTGTTGCAAGCTTCAAATACTAGGGTGAGGTATGTCTGTCTCATGGAAAACAGAAGGGACAAATAAAAGCCTGTAAAACAGGACTCCAAAACAACTTACAAAGAAAAGCCAAGGACAAGACACAGGCCTAGAAAAACAGGGAAAATCTGGCACACTGCATTTGCTTTGGGCAGATATTCCTGATAGGAGGTCTGAAGAGCAAGAAAATCACTGTGTTATCACTAGCTGGTTATAAATCAAAGAGAAGACATGTTAGGGAATGAATTCCAGAGTTAACATTTGAAAATATCAAAATGTTCTGTATGCAACAAAAGAGAACAAGACAAACAAATAATCAAGAAATGATTGACCATCCGATGGAAGAATAAAAAAAATCCAGATAATATCAATGAAGAGGAGGATTGTGGCTACATACTAAACAAAGCCTTTTAAAAAAGGATCTTGGAGGGGGCAGATGGAGGAGGAGTAGGCACAGAGGTGCCTCTGTGCCACAGGGAGCCAATCAGGAATGCAGGAGGGTGGGAAGAGATAGAGACCCAGAGGCAGACCCAGAGCAATGGCTGCCTACCTGCATCCACTGTCCATGGCAATGCACCACGATGGCACTTGCTTCTACTGCATTTCATGTTGCTTTGCAGAGTTGCAGATTTGAACAGAAGTTTGAGTAAAACAACTCCTGAACAGATGATCAAAAAAGCCAAAGGGGAAATTTGACTATTTGCCATGCAAATTTACCATCAGTCCAGGAGACCAAGGACCACTGAACATCAAGTAGCTGTTATCACCAGCCAATAATCAGAAGGCAGATCAAGTGATTATTTTATATTCTGGAGGCAAAATTTATGACTACCATCAGGATCTGAAGGAATGAATGCATTTTACAAGTAGTGATCTCAAATCTGGAGATTCATCAATAAATAGAAATGATTTACAGCTATCAGATAGTGGCACATATCCATGCAAAATGAAAAAGCTATTAGAATTGTAAATAAAAAGATTCACAGATAAAACCCAAAGGTCAAAATGGGTGAAATAAGTTCTTGTTAAGCCTTCAGGCATAAGGTGTTATGTTGATGGATCAGACGAAATTGGAAATGACTTTAAACTAAAATGTGAACCAAAGAAGGTTCTCTTCCAATACAATATGAATGGCAAAAATTTCCTAACTCAAAGAAAATGACCACCTCATGATTAGCAGAAATGACAACTTATCATATCTATAAAAATGCCATTACTGAGTACTCTGGGATATACAGTTTTACAGTAAAAAAACAGAGTGTGTTCTGATCACTGCTTGCTACACTTGGATGTTGTTCCTCCTTCAATAAGAGCTGAAAAAATTGCAGAAGCTATTACAGGAAAACTGATTGCTCTTTTGCTGATTGGTCTCATCATCTTTTGCTGTGATAAAAAGCACAGAGAAGAAACATATGAAAAGAAAGTACATCATGATATCAGGGAAGATGTGCCTCCATGAAAGAGCCACATGTCCATGCCCAGGAGCTACATGGGCAGCAATCATTCATCCCTGGGATTCATGTATCATTCCAACATGGAAGGATATTCCAAGACTCAGTATCACCAAGAGCCAATTGAATATTTTGAATGCACTTCTCAGAGCCCAACTCTTGAGCCTGCCAAGATAGTTGTCCTTAACCTCAGTAAAAATGGATAATGATTTCAGCACAGAGCAAGTGTAACAGTTTGATATTGCTTATGATTTCCTTATTCCAAAAATAGATATTGGATTATGTTTATGAATGGATCAGCTCCTCTGGGCAAATTACTTGATTGAGTTGTGATTACAGTTTTGATTGGGCCACCTCAGTCAGATCTTGACTCTCTGCCCCCTTGGTGGGTAGAAGACTCACAGAGAAAACCACACAGCAGGGCAGAGGGTTGGAGTTTTGATGCTGGAGTTTTGATATTGGAGCCCCAGGAAGTAAACACACATGGAAGAACACAAAGGAATAGAAATGGCTCATAGATATAGCGGAGGCCCTGGTAAGAGAGAGGTAGCCTGAAAGTCTACAGCAGACCTTGTGGAGAGAGCAGAGCAGCTGAGCCTGGAGAGAATCAAGCCCAGGGGGAGAGACAAAACTTGTCCCAGCTTGCAGCTGAGATTGGAAGAAGCTGAGACCACAGAGCCTTAAGAGGAAGAGAAAACCTGAACCCTCACAGAAACCAGCAGCTATCTTGCTGTAACACATGGCAACAGACTTTGTTGAGGGAAGTAACTAACAACTTATGGCCTGGTATCTGTAGGCTTCTACCCCAAATAAATACTTTATTTTTTTTTAATTCAAAAAAATACTTTATAAATAACAAGTGATTTCTGGTATTTTGCATCAGCAAACTTTTGGCTGACTAATGCAGCAAGGATGGATTTATAGTATAAAAGCTTCCTTGACTTTCCTTTATGCTCTCCAGCTTTCTTTTCTTCTCTTGACATATGGAAACCTATTCTATTCCAAATTAAATTACCATGCTTAAAATATATGAAAAAGAATTTCATCAGAGACCATAAGACATTTACTTCAAAAAGTTTAGTTTGCTTATATTGAAACAGTAAAGGCATTAAAGTCACTAAAGATACATTCACCATGTAAAAAGATGGATTTTCTTTAGGACATTGATTTCATAGGTGATTTTATTTCAAGATTTAAGTAATATATAGCACTTTGAATATGAAATGATAGGTGAAGATATTGGTGAACTTACATGTACACCAGGTTGATTCTTGAATCATCTGAAAGTGGTACTTTATAATTTCTACCATTAATTTCAGAATGCTTTTTTCACTTTATAAGCCAATAGTTATCCCCCCCACTTCCAAATTAATAAAGAAAAATTCATGGGAAAAATATTTATATACATATAAATTTGTTCTTGTTTTTAGTGATTCTTTGAAAACTCTAAATGGGTTGATGTATGTTTCCTTTTTTGTCATTTTCATTTTTTATTTTTTAAGATATTTAGATGACATAAATGTTACATAAAAATATAGAGGATTCCCATATGCCCCACTTCCTACAACTCCCACATTTTCCCACATTAATAACATTTTTCATTAGTATGGTATATTCATTAAAATTAGTGAAAACCTTTTAGAGCATTACCACTAAGCATGGATTATAGTTTACATTGTAGTTTACACTCTCTTCTGTACAATTTTGTACATTATTGCAAGATATGGAATGGCCCATATCTGCCATTGTAATGTCATTCAGGAAAATTCCCAATTTCCCAAAATGCCCCCATAATTCACCTGTATTCTAATAACATAGAAAACACTAGGTTTCCAGAAATTATTAATTTTACCTCTGAATTAGTCCTTCATTAACCTTGTCTATGAAATGATTTAAGTATTTAATTGATAGACTGTTACAGGCAACAGTGACATAGTAGCTTCATTTATTTGTTAAAGTAAAGGAGCTCCTATCAGAGTCAGAAAATGCTGCCAGCTAAACACCATTATGACACTCTTGGAGCAATAGCAGGGATGAATTTTGTTGAGGCATTGAAGCACTGATGCCTCCTTTTGTCTTCAGAACCACAACTGGCCAGGGCAGAATGTAGTGTTTAGTGTGTTGTATTCATTGAACTCACTGAAATACGCCCTTTAAAATGAGTGGCTGCTACCAACAAACACTTCCTTTCCACTTCAGGTGATATTTTTGAAATAAGAAAAAATTATTACACATTTATTAATTGGCAATTATAGTTGAAATTCCCTAATTATTGATTGCAAATTATTTTTTTCTACTTCAGTGGTTTATTTTGTTTTGTTTTTTGATGTTACATATTTTATATGTTAGAACATTTGCAAGGTTGTATAGTTGCTATTGTATGGCCAACATGGTTTTTTGTGTAGTTTCCATCCAGAAAGGCTGTTCGAGCTTTAAAAATGTTTGTCTTAATTTTGTGAAGATTTTTCCTTTAAATGAAAGTAAATAAAAAGGAGCAAAAAGAATACTCCTAAGTGCCAAATGTGTTCAGTGGTGTTTAGAAGAAGAAAGTATATTTATTGTATTTCTCATAAGATTGTGAGTGTGGATATAGTAGAATGTAAGTAGAGAATAAGTCTGTAAAAAATTATCTAACTAACTCTAAAATATTTTCCCTAGATATTATTAGGGAATTGGTTTCTGTTAACTTGTTTGGGTGCTGTGATGAAAAATGCCATATTATTAATTAATCTTGGCATGACTTTGTGATTATGCAGAGTATTGTGTACACTTTTCATGGTATGCTTAAGCTGAATGTCTGTGTAATGGATAAGCATATAGTTTTAATTTTGAAGTCATTATTTAAATATGCTCTTCACTTTGAATAAAGTTACTTTTATACTCACATTAACATTTTCATCTGTGCCTTTTGGGTAATTTAATTTTTATTATGAATTTCTTGTGCCTATGAGTTAGCTAGCACCTTTCAGGTGCTAGAGATAAAGGTACCATTTCCAAAACACATCATTGTGACACCTTTCTATCCTCACTTTCAATTTTTCCTCTTCTCTGTGATTTTTAGATGTAACTTAAATGATTATGCTATCCATAAGCATTTAAAATTTCTATATCTCTAACATTCTTTGACTGTATTCATGGCTTCTGATTTATAACAGCAGCTCATTTTAAGTGTCAGATGTCTGATCTCTTTTATACTAATATAATTTTTTCATAAGATATTATAAGAATAAATAAAATGCAGATCAGAAACTTTAATAATACAGAAATTTTGGTCCTTCCTTTTCTTAATTTTTATATAATGAAGATAATGCTATCAATTTAAGTAGAATATGCTACAAAAGGTGGACCTGTGTAAATCCTTCATTCTCTAAGCCATAGTGTCTATCTACAATTTGACTATCAATAATCTCTTCCAGAATGGCTTTCAAGTTAGCTCAATTACAACCACAGCATGAGAATCATAAAAATATATCATGCAACCTGAAGAGACTTATTGGATGTGATTAAGTTTAGGGGACAAAATTTAATTTTTAGGCTTATATCTCCAGCTACTTTAATTGTAAATTGGTTTGATTCCAAAGGTCAGAAATTTATGACTGATAACTTCCCCTAAAATCTCACTGATAACTGCAATAGAGCCAGAGACAATATATCTGTTCTAGAATTACTATTACTGATCATCAAGGAGCTCAACAAAAGAAATGTTATCAAAGCATCTCCATTAGAAAGACAAACAACAACAGCCAAGGATGGCATTGTATCTTCAAATGAAAGCTGTATAATTCCACCTTATACCTAGAGACTTGACATCATCTTTTTTAGTTACTTTGGATAACATGGAAAAAAATTAACTGTGGGCTGAGTGGTTCTGTGTCTTGAATACTGAGTAGCTTACAGGTATTGTTTTGGTTATTGACAATCTTACCTGTTTTACCCTGTTCAAAAGAAAAAAAAGTTTCTTTGATGAGACAAATAATTTGCTTTCAATTTGAGATAGCTGCTGTGGAGTTGTTAATGGAAATACAACCTGAGTTTGTCTTAAGGGATGGGGGGTAGTTTATTTGAAGAAACTCAAACCATATCCATTTAGATTGTGAATATGAATAAATATTCTTTGCCTAAAGATAAAAACACCAATTTATGTGGATACTTTCCCTACTCCTCAGCTCAATAAGTGCTTTAAAATTGAGTCCTAAAAATTTGGAGCATTATCTCAGGGGACATGTAAACCTTTTGACTCAATGTAAAAAGAACCCATTGTATGAAGTTGGATTTCAAAATCTGTAATATGTGTCTTCTTAAAATAACTATTCTTGATGTCTTTGTATGTGTGTGTGGCATACACATTTGAAATTATGTGAATGTCTAAGTTTTTTTTTCCTAATTTTCATCTCAACAAAGTGTAGATCTTTCAAGTATTTTATTTTAGTGTGAACATAAAAAGTTCATATTTTATGTGGTTAATGCTTTGGTATGTCATATAATACTTTCTAGAGAATGGGGACACAATTTTAACTTTTTAGTGACTTGTGACTCTATAGGTACATAAGTACATATAACTTTATAACATTCCTGTGTATAATAGGAAAACAATGAATGAGCAGTATGAGAATTTTAATAGAGTGTTAGAAATTGTAAAAAAGAATTAAACAGAAATACTGCAGTTGAAGACAACAGTAATGGAAATTAAATATGAACTGAAAGAAAGAAAGAACCCTGGTGAAGGTTACTATTTTGATAATTATAAAGGCAAGTAATATTGTGGTATTTTGCTTGATATGAAACTTGACTTCTTTCAAGATATTTAAAAATGCAAATATATAAACTTTCCTGCTTATATTGCCTTTGATAGTACCCCACATTTGTGACCCATATTGCTCATCAGTAGCCCAACCACAGAACATCCAAAGGACCCTCATTTCTCCATATCAACCTCAAACCACAGGGTGATTGAATCCTTTAATGAACTGAAAGATTGGCTTAAGAAACTGACAGATCATGACAAGGTAACAGCAGTCTGGATTAAACATTTCAGTTGAACAGTCTGGCATCTCGATGCAACAATTCCACAAATGTGCACTTCTCATTAGTGTTATATGTTTGTGTTATAAGTTTGCACAACTTTCATGTTTTGCTTAAAGCAAAGGGTGGCTCCTGCAAAGCCAACTAGTGGAGCATTTCCTAGTTGGAGGAGATTTTTTATCCTTAGGCAGTTTATCTCACCTTGCTCTTTAATCTTGAAGGCAGAATGTGCCAGTTACCCAGGGTTATTCACATCAGGCTTCACTAAACTGGTACTCATGTTGTGTACCTATATGGACCCCTGCCTCTTTGCAAAACCCAGAAAGAGCTACCTCTGCTCTAGCAGCTGCTCAAGTGCATCCATTGAATACTCCTTCCTTGCTGAAATACTTTGGGATTGACAGCCCCTCCAAATCTATTGCCTCTGCCATTGATCTTTTCATGGTGGCTGCTGTCAGGGAAATTTGAAGGAGGTAGAGGATAAAACTTGCTCTACTCAGACTACACTCACCCTTACTAACATTAACAGCATTACTACTATTTTTGTTTAGGGGAACTAGTTGTCTAAGTTCTCTTTAGGCCTGCTGGCCAAAGGGATACTGAAGTGTTCTACATTCTTTTTAATTGAAATTTCAACAAATTGCAATGACATAGGGTGGGAATCACTAGTGGGTCTCTTGGGAGTTGCTCAAATAATGAGTTCTATGCAGTGTTTGACTAGAGAATCACTCCACTAGATGTAACCCCTCAGTTGTGTCTCTAATCTGACACAGCAGGAAAGCTCTGCAAGGAAGCTGGAGCTAAAGGGAAGGACAAATATTCCTGCTTGGTATTGAATAGCTTAGATATACAAACCAATAGTATTAACCAAGACTGTCACATAGCTTTCCCTTGCATTTCCCCACACCCAACATTATGGCTGAAGTAATGACCCCACTGATTCCACTAATATCCCTCAAGAAGATTCCATGGCTTCTGCTATCATCCCCTTTGTGAAGTGAAGGGCCCCACAGGACTGATAGCATCTCCCAAGAATACCCCATAGGATCCCTAAACCTTCTGCTTTTCCAGGACATAACTGTGTTTAATTGGTTACCCTGCTTTCAGTGCTAATTTGGTCAAGCTGCTGGGGGTCAATGGTAGTCAATTAAAATATTAAAGCCAAAATGGAACTATAAAGTCATCACTAATCACTTACAAAGAAAAGTGTATGCAAGAGATGAACTGAGTAGAGCTACTGCTTTGGCCCTATTTTATTTCCCAATGGAGCAATGCCAGAGAGGGAGATTCAGTTGGATCAGCACAGACATGGGATCATTTGATTGTTGAGGGAGCCTTGAATATAAGGCTCCTGCAATTTTATGGTTCCAGTATCTAGGAGTGAAAAAAGCACTGAGAACTTAGACATGGGTGGAGAAAGCATCTTCAAGTTCTCCCCCTTCTTCCTCTGAGAAGGATTTCTCAGCAGAGGTGCACTAGGAAGTCCCATTTCTAGGTCCCTGACAGAGAAGTCTCCTGATGGATTAACAAGCACAAGATCATGCTTTATAAAACCCATGATAATAAAAATACTCTTAATGTAAACACTCCAGAATCAGAGTTTTGCTGTGTTTTTCTCATTTTCTGTGGCCTTTTCTTCTACCTAGCAGGTAAGCACTCTCTAGACTGGAAATGCAAGATCATAACATTTGTGTTCTAATTTAATAAAGCCTAGTTAGGCCAATATTCAAAATAGCTGGGGTACTCTCGGAGATGGCTCTGTCTATGGTATCCTCTTAAGAGAGGATTATAATATCTCAATTCATGAATGGTAGACGTGGCAACTTCACTTCTTTAGCAAATAAATTTGAACAAGTTAGGAAGGTGTATATAAGCCCCAGCACACTGATATGTTTAAATATCTCTTCTTTCTCCACAGAAGCACTATCATCTCATATTGTGGCTGCTCTATACCCTGGATGTGGATGTGGATGGAGTATAGCAAAGTTGTGGCCAACACAAAAGGGATATATGTCACAAGTTGAAGATAATATATGGTTTGAGACCTACAGTATATGAAGATATAATACATAACAACTACAGCAAAAAGAACTGTGACAGAAGGGAATAGGAACAGTATACATGTATATGGACTATAGTTAAACCTATAAAATAATAATATAAAATAGCTTTTTAGAAAATAGGGTAGGTTGGGGAAAAATACACCAAATGTAAAATAGGGAATATAGTTGGCAGTAATATTTTGATGATGCTCTTGCATAGTTTGTAACAAATGTTTCACAACAATGCAAAGTGTTGTTGGAGGGGTGATGTATGAGACCTCTGTAGGATGTTATGCATGTTTTTGTAAGTTCACAATCTTTAATATATACTTATTGTTTATGCATGTCATGTATGAATGATATGCTTCAATAAAAATATATTAAAATAGCAAAAATATATAATTTTATTGTGGTTTCTTGACTTATGGGTATACTGTTATATTAATAAATTATATTTGTGACCTGATATAAAATTGAAAATGTACTGAATTACAAGTAACTATGAAACATTTTGGAATACTTCTTGTTTGAGTTTAACAACAACCAAAAAGGCTTGCTGAATTTATTGCTGATAAACAGTATTACAAATTTAACTAATCACAATAGTATGGGGCCGGCTCGATAGCCCAGTGGATAGGGCACCGGCATACCACATGGGAGGCCCTGGGTTAGATTCCCGGGGACCTCTCCTAGCGGGCAGACTGCCTTGAGAATGGCAAGCTGCCATGGGCGGGCCGGAGCCGCCGTGGGCAGGGCAAAAAGCTGCCATGGACAGGGCAAGAGCCACCACGGGCAGGGCAGGTTGCCTGTGGATGGAGCGCAGCCAGCCACCCGTGAACTGAAAGCCGGCTGTGAACGGACGCAGAGACCGCCCACAAGCGGGGAAAGCCGCGCCTGCGCAGTGACCACTCTTGGCGCGTCAACGCAGCAAGGGGTAGGGGAGATATATAATAAAATAAATAAATCTTTAAAAAAAAAAAGAGTATAGTGAAAAATTTCAAGGCAATAAGGAGTTGAAAGAAAATTGGCTTCTCTAGATTGGGGAAATAACCATGCCTCTATCTGAGATGTATGACCCATATGTGTTCATCATAAATAATAACCATGTTTATAAAGGATCTAGAAGCACGATTGTTCCTATGATTTTGGGTAAATGTGAATTTCTTCTAGAAGTAACTAGATGAATTTTAATAAGGGAAGAATGAAGCAAGATCAAAGATTTTGTAAAGTTTCCACAATTGTGCAAAAGAAATATTCATATTACAGAAGATAAAAATGTTTCATTTCTGAGGTATATTTGTATGCTTTAATTTATATGTTTTAAAAAATGGCTAACTGAAAACGCACTGAGATAGCTGTGATATGTTTCAAGACCATTATCATAACTATTTCTTACTCATATTATAAACTGATACTCATAGAAAATTGGAAAGTTTCTGATTCTGGTTTTATTATTGTTGCTGAGTTTTACAAATGATACCTGACCATATGTATGTGATTCATAGGCTGTATTCCAATTCTAAAATATGATTTGAATTACCAAGAAATTGAACTAGTGAAACCACCATAAATTAAATACTACTTGAACTATATTGTAAAGGATAGCTAACTAATTCAGAGCCAAAAATGAGTTACCATAGCATTTCATATAAATCAATTTTCATAAGCAAAATAGTCCTTCATATATGAATGGATTTGTAGAGATATACAGTGAAGTTTAACTATGACAATTTTTGAATTTATTTTCAGGATATTAAGAAATAAAATTTTTATTATGCTCTTGTATTTCATGTGTTTAATAATTGAGGAGGGATAAGTATCCCATACATTTTTCCATATTAAAAAGTTATGAAGTAAATATTTTCTACATATTCCTGAGGTAATAAGGAGCAGGGAAAAACCATGAAATCTCTCTCACTCTTATGCCTAACACTGTCAATATGCACTTTGAGGTAGGAAATATATGGTAAATTTAGCCTATGGAAACTTTAGAAATTTACAGACCAAGCGGAAAGATGCAATCTAAAGAGAAAGAGGGTAAGAATGAAACTTCTAATCATGAATATGCAAGTGTGGTTGATAAAGTAAATTAAAATATCATCTGGAATTTTTGCTATGTTCAATAACCAATCCTTATGTAAATAACATCAAATCAATTACTGAGAATTGTTTTTGATATATAATAAAATTTCTGCCAAAAGGACTTTCTCTTACTCATAAAATTGAAGGTATAAGAAATATGCATAATGGAAAAGATTATTATAGTAAAATGATTTACATACATATTTTGCAAAAATTCTATGAACTCTTATGAATATAATCAATGAGAGTAAATGAACACCATTAATATTACCCACATTAAATGCTAGTCAAATTGTATGCTACTTTGAAATTACAAATGGATGGTACATAAAAATAATTATTAATAAAATTTATATTTTTAACATTTTATAGTTATTATGCCTACATTTAATTATACCAATTATAAAATTAAATAGTTCTCAAATGATATCCTCAAGATAGTTAGTTTTATAATTGAAAGTGTAATTATAACTGAAATAGGATTTCTTATGATTTGGTATGTTTCAAGTCAAGTAAAAGTAAAATAGTTTTGGTTTCAATAGTTATTTTGAATAAAAGATTTCTCTAAATCTAGAAGAACAAGTTGGCAATATATCTGAATAGAAAATTAGTCTTTCATTAAACATTGGAATTCATGCCTGATGAAAGAAAACATGTTTGTTGAAGAGTAATACTAGGTGGGATGCATTTCTTAGACATTTTGTGCAGTTGAGAAGATAAACTAGAGAGACAAGAAGGAAAAGTTGGAAACACTGAAATGAGAGATAGAAAACAA
>PVKH010029006.1:0-12731 GCA_004027955.1 Chaetophractus vellerosus | reverse complement strand
ATTATTTTAGTTTGTGGTCAGGATTTCAAAACGAATATGAACCACTTTAAGAAGTCGTCACCTCAAACTTAATTTCCAGATCACTGATTTATTCTATCCCTCCAAAAAAGAGTAATCAGAGGTTAGCTGGATACTTTCAAAGTCATTATTTCCTTGAAAATAAACTCAAAGCTAGACTCTCTCTCCAAAGCTAGTTGGATAAATCCCTAGGAGCAAATTAAAGTTTCCCAACATGCTTCTTTTTTATAAAAGCAAAGATGAGTTAATAATTACTAACCTATAGAAAAACTCACTGTTGGTGTTTCTGTTCCTCAAAACTTGCAGTTTTGTATTTCTATTATTTAAATTTTGTATTTAAAATTAATTATTCTAATAAAAATAAGGTATGGAAATCCAGTGGACATTTTTGTACCCAAAATATTTCTGGGGATGGGGCCTAGTCCAAATTTGAATTTTTAAAAGCATCCCAGTTGATTCTGATGTGCACTAAAGTTTGAAAACTGGTGGATTGGAAGCCTTTGGGAAAAACTATGGAAGAATGAGTATTTTAGTAAAGGTAATTATTTTAAACAAATAGGCTTACACTGAAAAAAAATGTCTGCGGTTTCTATTTATTTTTACAATTCTGTGCTAGAGGAGAAGTGTTTTCATATTCTTTTTTTTTTTTTTTTGCATTAACCAAATATATATAACAGGTCCTACTTTAACTTTTAAACCATTTCTTCCCCAGTTTTAGTTATATTCTTCCACTAAAAAGAGTAAAATGTGAATAGCAGAGCCCTTTACATGGCAGTTAGTTAAGTGCTTGAGAACTTAGCCACATGTTCTAAATTCTTCACCAAAAAGGGGCTTATTTTTCTATATTCATATTTAAGGTGCATGCAATAACAGGTTCAGCAATAGACTCATCTGGCTGAAAGAGATCTTAAAGGTAATTGGGTCTTGCCTTCCTTACTCCTGCTCAAATTATGTTTCAGCTTCTTGCACAACACTCTGAATTCAGCATTTAATTGAAAACCATCTGAAATAGGTCAATGTTTCACTCTCTTTAGAGACAGCTTATTATATATATTTATATATATATATTTTTTTTAGGCCCCTGGGGCCAGGGATTGAACTGGGGACCTTGTATGTAGGAAGCCGGCCAGTGGGCAACCACTGAGCCATATCAGCTTCCCTGAGTTGGTTTTTTTTTTTTTTTCATTTGTTTTGCTTGTTGTTCGTTTTTTTGTTTTTTTCAGAAGGCCCCAGAAACCAAACCCAGTACCTCCCATGTGGGAAGCAGGTGCTCAACTGCTTGAACCACAACCGCTCCCTTGGATATTTTTTATATCTTCCATTCCTCTACATAGCATGTTCAACCTTTCCTCTAGCTTTATAAGTTACAATAACTGCTTTAATGTTCTTATCCACTAATTCTAACATGTGTGTCCGTTTTAGATCAGTTTTGATTGATTTTTCTCCTCTTTATTAATTGTATGTGTCTTTGCATACCTGGTAAGTTTTTATTAGATTCCAAACATTGTGACTTTTACCTTGCTGGGTGCAGAATATTTTTGTATTCCTATAAATATTCTTGACCTTTGTTCTAGGGTACAGCTAAGTTACTTGGGAACAGGTCTTTTAGGTCCTGCTTTTATATTTGTTAGGTGGGACCAGGGCTGTGTTTAATCTAACACTAATTATTCCCACCTAATTTCCCATGAATTATGAGGCTTTCCAATGTTGTTGGTGGGAATAAGCATTATTCTAACCTTGTGTGAGTTCTATGCACTATTTCTTCTAGTCCTTTCAGGTCCTTCTTCCCCTGGCCTCAAGCATTTCCTTTCACACATGCACTGATCAATAACTCTGCTGAGCACTCAAGATCTTCTGCAAATCTTCAGAGTTTTCTGTATGTACAGTTCTCTCTTCTCTGGTACTCAGAACTCTAGCTACCTTGGTTTCCCCAGACTTCTTCTCCTCAGTTCAAGGAGTTCTCCATTCTCCACCTCGTTTCCTGCTGCTTGTGCAATGACCTGGAAACTCTCAAGGCAGTAGCCCGGGGCAATTACAGGGTTCTCTTCATTTATTTCCCGTCTCTCAGAGACCAATGTCCTTGGTTGCCTAATGTCCAATGTCTTGAAAACCTTTTTTTTTTTTTCTTTTTTTTTTTCATATATTTCACCAGGTTTCTTCAGTTGTTTCCAGTGGAATTGTAAATCTGGTTTCTATTATTCCATCTTTTCCAGAAATGGAGGTTGGGGGTTTGAAATTAAAACTGAGCTTGAGATATAAGTTTTTAGACTGAACTAGATTTAACTATCAGAAGATTATGTAATCTTCTCAAAACATTGTCCAGAGAGAGCAAAGGAAGTTTAAAATACAATAAATTGGAAGAAATAATTGGAAAAAATAAAATGGCTTCATGTTTATACTTCAATAAACCGTTTACAGCTCAACAATATCTCCACATTCAGTCTTTTTTTTTTTTTTAAATCTATATCCAGTCTTGCCCCCACAACTCACTGGCCATTCAGCAGACACAATGTTGTTTTTTTAAATTGTTTTATTGCTTCTTTATTGTTTTGCTTTTCTGGCTCTTTTAAAAAAAAATGTTATTAAAGAAGTTGTAGGTTTACAGAAAAGCCATGCAGAAAATACAGAGTTCCCATATACACCCCACTTTTTTTTTAAGATTTTATTTTATTTATTTATCCCACCCACCCACCCCCCATTGTTTGCAGTCGCTGTCTGCTCTCTGTGTCCATTTGCTGTGTGCTTTCTGTTTCTGCTCATCTTCTCTCTAGGAGGTACCAGGAACCAAACCTGGAACCTCCCATGTGGAAGAGAGGGGCTCAATCACCTGAGCCACCTCAGCTCCCTCTCTCATTGTTTTTCCTCTTTGTGTCTCTTTTGTTGCATCATCATCTTGTTGCATCAGCTCGCCAAGCCAGCTGGCCTTCTCCAGGAGGCACTAGACCTGGGACCTCCCATGTGGTGGGCAGAGCACAATCACTTGAGCCACATCTGCTTTCCCTACACCCCACTTTTATTAACACCTTGCAGTAGTGTGGTACATTTGTTACAATTGAAAGATTATTATAATTGTATTATTAACTATAGCCTACTGTTTACATTAGGAGACACTGTGTTTTATAGTACAATGTGGCTTTAATTTTTTTTCATTCTAGTAATTTATATGTAACCTAAACTTTCCCCTTTTAACCACATTCCAATATATAATTCAGTGGTGTTAATTACATTCATAATGTTGTTCTACCATCACTACCATCCATTACCAAAATTTTTCCATCATTCCAAAAAGAAACACTCTACAATTTAATCATTAACTCCCCATGCCCTACCCCTACCTGGGCCGCTGGTAATCTGTATTCTAGTTTCTGACTCCATGAATTTACCAATTTTAATTATTTCATATCAGTGAGAATATACAATAGTTGTCCTTTTGTATCTGGCTTATTTCATTCAACACGATGTCTTCAAGGTACAACCACGTTGTCACAGGTTTCAAAACTTCATTTCTTTTGATGGCTGAATAGTGATCTTTTTAAAAAGATAAATCAGATCAGATCTGATTTAAAACCCTCCACTGGCTTCTTCTTATACTTAGAATAAATTCAGACTCATTACCCTGCCACTCTCCTTTTCACTCATAACTCTCCTGTTATTAATGCTCAGGGTTTTTGCACTTTCTAGTTCCTCTTCCTGAAACTTTCCATATCCTTGCAAGTCTGGCCCCTTAACATCTTTCAAGTCTCAAGTCAAAGTGCTTAAGAGAGAACTTCCCTGTTGCTAATCACCCTAACCAATCATCAGTCACTGTTACATTACTTCACAGCACTTATCATTGTTTGAAATTCTCATTTAGTTTATTTAGTATGTTTCCTCCTCATTAGAATAAAAGCTCCTTGAGAGCAGCATTGTCTTGTGGCTCACTCCTCTTTTATGAAATTAACTTAAGAATGCTTAATGCATATCAATTGAATGAAGGATGAATGAAGGGAGAACATTTTTACAAGGAGTTCAAATCTATCTCCAGCTTTAAATCCTCTAACATTAGTCTTTTTGTTAGATAGGCTCCATATTGTCGATGTCCCTTTTTAAGTGCTATATCCAGATATATGTACACTAAATAGCTCAAGTGTTATCTGACCAGCATAAAGCACAAAACTGTATATTTTTCGATAAATGGTACTTAAGATTACAGTACCTCTTTTTGGCAGCTATGCTACATATTGGCTCCTAATAAGTGTACAGTCAACTAAAATCCCTCTTTTTAAATAAACGTTGCTAGAAAGTAATAATTTCCACCAATTTAATTCTTAAACAATTGGGATTTGGGTATGAGATTTAGCATTGGTATTAAGTGTTATTATCTTGCTAACTCCAGGACAAACTATTAGATTATTTTTGAACTCAGACTGAAACCTAGCACATTAGTTACTTTTCTAAGCTTCACAGCATCTACAAACTTTATATGCATGTCATTAGAATCTTCATATAGGTCATTAAGAAAAACATTCAATGGGATGGTGCGAAAGATAGATTTCTGCGGCATACATCTGGAATTCTACCTTTAAGCCAACACCAATGCACTAGTAAACATATTTTTGATACAGTTAAGTTCATTTCAAGGTAACTCACAAACCATGCTATCACAGACTGTAATTCTGCATTTCATCCATAGGATCACGTGAATATTTATCATAAGAAATCAATCTCTCTGTAGCCTCCATCTTTCTCCCCCTGAAGGTCTTCCTTAATATAACAGGATCTTTGATAGCAATCTGGCATTTTGCCTCTTAAATACTTAAAAGGGATGCTGATATTTGTTAATAGCTTTTTTGGCTTTAAATCCAAGACATGGCTGAAATCTCTTGATTTTCCTTTAGATTAAAGTTCTCCATTTAATGTAATAATTCATATTTCCCATTTGTCCTTTAATGTTATATGCCTAAATCAGCTCCAAAAATCAGGAAAATGAAGTCCACACTCAATCTTGAATTAATTATCAATATAGAAATTCCAAATAATCTAAAAATCTTTTAATTTTAGAAATAACTTTTCAGTGCTCTCAAAAGTGCTAGAAAAGGGGAAATATATATTTTGTGTATCATGCCTTAAATATATTTAACAGCATCTTCAGTGTTATAAGAGCCAAGTAAAACGAAGGACAGTCTTCAGTTTGGAATCCTAAAAATTATCTTCTTTCATTTCCTTAGTGCTCTCATCAATAGACTCTAAGTCTATTACTCCAGATGGGAAAAAAAAGGAAATAATTTTTAAAGAAAACTGTAAAATATATTCTTGAGATAAGGATTTTCTGTCTGGCAGAATCACAAATTCACATAAGAACTCTTTGTTTGCTTAAACAACAATTACAGGGGGGGATATATAATAAAATAAAATAAATTTAAAAAAAAAAAAAAAAAAAAAAAAAAAAAAAAAAAAAAAAAAACAACAATTACATAAAACTACCTCAGAAACCTAGAATCAACTGACAACGTTGCAAGAAAGTTATGGGACGGGGGAGGAACTTTGATATCAGGAATTTCCTTTCTTAAAACATAGCTGCTAAAAATGTTATAGGCTCATTAGAAACACTGTCTTTATAGCTTTTCCTAATATACCATTTCTCTACCTTTAGTATCTTGGAGGTGGTAGACAATACAAAAATAACTTTTGAATCAACCCAGAAAAATTAACTAAGATCTGATTAGCACTGAAGGGAAGCTCTTCTGTCAAGAGAAGTCAACTGAAAAAAAAAAAAACAAAAAACAAAAAAACAAAACAAAACAAAACAAAAAACTCCCAAGAGAAGTGAAGCAAGACAAACCATTCAAAAGTGGAGAATTCATTATATGGATGCATGTGTGTGTGTGTGAGTGTGTGTGTAGGTAACAACTACACTGACTGAGACAGGAAAATAACAAGCAGGATCCCCAAATTTAGTAGCTTACAATAACACAAATTTATTATCTCACAGTTCAGTAATTCAGAAATCTAGGTAGTCTAGGCTAATTCCTCTTCTGGTTTCACAAGGCTAAAATCAAGCTGTCAGCCAGCCTGGGTGCTGATCTTGAGACATTCAGGGAGAATCCACTTCCAGGTTCATTCAGATTGTTGGAAGAATTCAGTTCCTTGCATTGTAGACCTCAGATCTCCATTTCATTGCTGTCACCTAAGGGGTTGTCCTCAGTTTCTGGAGGCTGACAGCATTCCCTGGCTAGTAGCCTCCTTCATCTTCAAAGCCTGCAAAGTTAATTCCTTGTCATGTTTCAAAAATCTCTGACCTCCCCTTGGCCTCATCTCTCCTGCTTCTAGCCAGAGAATATGTTCTCTGCTTTTAAGGGCTTATGTGATAACATCAGGCCCATCCAGATAATCAAGGATAATCTCCCTATTTAAGGTCTATACATTTAATCACTTCTGCAAAGTAAAATATGACATAAATAGGTAACATATTCACAGGTTTCAGGGATTAGGATGTGAACCTTTTTGAGGAGACATTATTCTGCCTACCAGAGTCAGACAAAGACTGTTCATGGCAGAAAGAAAACAGCAAGGACAAAAGCCCAGAATGAGAAAGAGCTTGGCCTACACAGGACAAGGAGCAGGGAAGAAGGATACTGTGCCTGCAGTAGAGTGAGAAGAGAACCATAGTAGGTGATACTGTGGGCTTCTTTCATGACAGTAGCTTCTTTTCCATTTGAATCATAGAAATTTAGAATCTATTTTGAATTCTAGAATCAATCTTATTCATTCTAAAGTTAAGCATAGGGCATAAACCTCCTAATTCTCAGTCTATTACACTTCTCCCTATACCAAATAGCCATACTTATTATTTTTCACATCTATATGGAGAAACTTCTTCTAATTGACATTTTTAACCCTAAACTTTTTGGTTCTTGCATGCAGAATTTCTTCAAATATTGATTTCTATCTAGGCACAGTATATGTCAAGTTTACATTTCAATATTGGGAGACAAAATTTTTAAAATTCAAAACATGAGGAAGAAACTTCACCCCAAATTCTTTTTAAAATTTTAAAATTAAGACAAACTAGAAACAGAATTATCTTTTTTTTTTTCAACAGCTTTCCACATAGACTTTCAGGGTAGCACTTTGTGGTTAAATGTTTATAAGGAGAATTGCACCTGTATTGTGGTCTGTTTTTAAATAAACTTGCACCTGCAGTGGCTTTTCATAGAAATGTTATTTGGGATACTACATGTTAGTTGTTTGACCATTATTTAGAGCTCTATTTCCTCACCACAGTGCCTTCTGGGAAGGTTCTAATTTACAGTCTATTTCCAAAAGTTCATTTGAAAAACAGTTGTTTAGATTGCATGATAGTTTTTCTAGAGATGCAATAATAAACAAGGTTCCCAGGAAACCCCTTGAACAACAATAATTTGCTCCTTTCAGTTCAAGAACTCCATGGTCTGGTCTCTCTGTTGCTTTAAAGAAACTTCTAATCTATTTTTGCAAGGAGGCGTCTGCTCTAGTCAAATATGCCTGCTTTCCTTTTCCAGTACATGATTCCTAATTTCTGTTTCAGAATCGTTTTTGTTCTATCATTTCCCTCACCATGTATCTCTTTCTCTTTTCTTCCTGTTAATCCCTGTAAAAACTCCTAAAATCTTTAAAACTAATTCTGGTATGTCTTCCCTGCTTAATCTCATACATTCTGTTCACTCCTTTACTGTTTCTTCATTGCTAATAAATTCATCTTACATTGCCATTTATCATTTCATGCTGGTTGACATATTTCTTTACCTTTTTTATCACTTCTCTTCATATATATATAATTCATCCCCTATACTAAACTAATGCTTTCTAGATGCAGAAAAGCTTCATGAAGAAACATACCAACTGGTACCCAATAACAGAATATGAGGACACACCAAAAGGGGACTATAAAGATTCATTTGGGAGAATGGGTGTGAAAATAAAATTTTTCAGATTCTAACTCTTCTATTCAGAGTTTTCACATCATATGTAGTGCCATACTAAATGTGTTTTCCCTAATAGGCAAGGAGAAAACATAAATCCATGGTCAATTATTTTTAAAATAGCTGATGCATTCTTTCAAGACAATCTTAGCATTTCTTTGGCATCGGTCTCAGAGTTTCAAATAAGTTGCTTTGCCCCAAAAGGTACCCAATAATTGCTTATTTCCAAACTAGCTTTGCAACATTATAGTTAGAAATGTATCTTACATTCTAATAATTTACCTGTATTACGCACAGCATAATACTTTACACTGTAAAGACATGTCCTAAGAAGAGACTTATCTACTCTGTCTTCCTACTGAAAAAAGAACAAGGGCACTGGGGTCAGGTTTCCTGGGATTTTGGTGAGTTACTTAAACTCTCTGTGCCTAAGTTTCCTCATCTGTAAACGAGAGATGATTTTAGTGCAGAATGCATAGGGTTTATGAGAATTAAATGAATAAATGTAAAGCACCTAGAGCATGGCTGCAAATATAAACATTAAATTATTTTTAGCATTTTATTATTATTATTATTATTATTATTTTATATTGAGAAAAAATGGCATCTTCTTTTAGACTTCCATAAACATTAAGCTATTATGGCAGGCAGAATAAAGGGTCTGCAAGAACGTCCATGTCCTAAACCCTGGAATCTGTGAATATGTTACACAGCAAGGGCGGATTATAGTTGCAGGTGGAAATAAGGTTGCTAATCACCTGATTTTGAGAAGGGGAGATTATTTTGGATTATTGGGTGGGCCCAATGTAATCACAAGGGTCCTTATAAGTGAAAGAGAGAGGCAAGAGTCATCGTCAGAGCCAGGAAGAAATTTGAAGATGCTATGCTGCTGGCTTTGAAGACGAAGGAAAGAGCACAAGTAAGAAATGCAGGCAGCCTCTAGAAGCTTCTAACCTACAGAACTTTAAAATAATACCTTTATGTTGTTTTGTGGTAGTTTGTGGTTGGTGGAAATTTGTTACAGCAGTAACAAAGTTTGTGTTAATTTGTTTCAGCAGAAGTAGGAAACTAATACAGTATCTGTTTGGCTAATACTGTCTTTATATAAGTAAGGCAACCATATATTTTTAATTTAAAGTAATTCATATTTCAGATCTGCTGAAACAAAGGTCCCATTACAGCAAATATGTATATGTGGCCTGTCAGGCTAGTAATGTTGCTAACCTGGCACTTATTATTCATTCATTGATTCTTTCTTTAAACAAATATCTTTTGGCATTTACTCTACATGGCAGGGATACAAGTGAAAAAAAGATTGGTATGATCTTTGATGGCTTTACAATCTTGTGGGGAATGATATATATTTCTAAGATGAGGAAGTATGCGTGCCATAGAAGCACAGGGCAGGAGGGGATCAAAGAAAAATACCCACAGGAAGTAATATCTAAGGTGAGATTGAAGAATGAGTAAAAATCAAAGAAGGGGTAAATGTGGTCTGGGTAGGGAAAAATAATATCACTGACAATTTGGAGTTGAGAGAAAACATGACCATTTGAAGAAATGAAAGTTCAACATGGCAATATGAGTATAAAGACCATATATTTTGTATGTTTCAACCCTACCTACCCTTAAGTACATAATACAGTGCTGTGTGCTATGCAAAATTAATGTATTTTACAAGATAATAAATTTGTCATTATTATATTATGTGGTTATAGAGTAGTGGTTTTGCACAGATAACTATGCAATGTTATACTTCATTATTGAGTATATTCATCCAGGCCGAGTTTTTAGCAACAGGAAAAAAGTTTTTAAATATAATATTATTAGTGGCTAACATTTTTTTGAAGAACACTTAAGTAATGTGGTCACTGTTATTTTTAAAATATTGCATAATATAACTATTAATTGTAGTAGTTCATAATCATAGTGTGAATAATGAAATGGCAATCAGTGTAGACAAAACTAAACTGAAAGGAAATAAAGTAATTTACAGTGAATTAACAATTTTGTCTAAATCACAGAAGAAAAAAAGAAGAAATCTGCCCAAGGTTAATCAATGAAGGAATGACATACCAATCTCTAAATGATATCCTCTAATTATATTTCATGTTTTTTGCCTACTCTGGGCATACCTACTAAATTCATGCTTTCCAGGCAAGAGTGGAAAGATGCAATATTGCTGACACCCCCACATTCCCCTATTTTTCTGTCATCATATTGGTTGAAATTGATACCAAGAATCTGAAAAATCTTATCTGTAAATATGAGAGTTCAAGTTTTTTTAGTAGACATTGAAGCAGAACTGCATGTGTCTCTGGGCCTTATAAGTTTCACACTGATGATAAAATATAGACTAGGAAACAGTAGAATACAATGTTTCAGAGAACCAACTTCAGAGTGAGACAGATTTGGGTTTAATCACTAGTTATATAACATTGGACAAATTATTTTATATTTCTGAGCCTCATCTGTGAAAAGAGAATAATAATGATGCCTTTCTCATAGGAGTGTTGTGAAAATTAAATAAGATAATGTATTTAAACCACCTTGCATAGCGCATGACACATAATAACTATCTCTCAAAATATTAAATGTTATTAACAATAACAAGTAGAGAAATCCCAGACAGGTTTTAAAAATATCGAACATGATAAAACTGTGAGTCACATGCACATGGAAGCTTTATTTGGACTTATTTTTTCATTAATTTAGCTTCATAAAATATTGTAAAGATCTTAAACATAAGAGATTTAAACACCATATTTAATTGCATACAGCTTATTTATTGATGCAGGCTTTTTTAATTGGACACTTGGAGAGAGACAGTCCCATGACTTAAGTGGCAGGAAAGTAGTATACCCTTCTGGCCTACTTCTGGTCTATTTAACTAAAAAAAAAAAAAAAATCCAAAACCATATTTTGATTGTTTGTTTTTAGTCAAGTATCAAATATGGGCTCATGTTCCAACGTAATATGGAAGACCTCCAGATCTTTCTCTCTAGTTCAGGTATCTCTCCGAAGCTTCAGAACCAAACAACCTACAATCTAGAAGACATCTCGACACTCGAACATCTTCACAGAAACCTCAAAAGCAAAATATACAAAAATTATCTTTCCCTGTTCCCTGCCCTCTGCTAAACCCTTTCCTCCAGAGTTTTCTATCTTAGTAGACAGTACCATCATCTAGTCAGTTGTCCAAGAAAACTTGGGAGTCATAGAAAATCCTCACCCCTCATACTTAATCAAATACTAAAACATTTTAATATAATCTCCTAAGTAACTCTTGAATCTGTCTACCTTTCATATCCTTACTCCCAGGACCTTGCTTTAGACACTAAAATGTATCACCTTGATGATTGTAACAGCCTCACACCAGCTCCCTACTTGTAGTCTTGCTTCCTTCCCTCAATTCTTCTATCTTTCTCTGTTAAAAATCCTCCAATTGCTCCCTTTTACTCTTAGCATAAAGTCTAAATTATTCCTTAATATCAAAAATAGAAATAGCTTAATGTCACATTTGAAACAGCTTATTAAATTCTTAGGTTGTTTTTAATAACTTCTAATACTATATTGAAATCTAAAGGAGATAATTTAGAACTCATTTCATTAACTATTGATCAGAACTTACTATGTATAAGTAACTGTATTAAACTTTGTTAAGAGTGACAATGAGTGATAGATTATAATATATGGTGATTTATTTTGCAGAAAAGTTAAGAGGTACATAACTAGTCTTAACACAATGAAGAAAATATTTAGAAGTCCTAAGATAGGAAGAGTTAAAGAGCTATTAGATGTTAATGGAAGGAAGCATCAGAGAAGAGAGCCTGGAGGAGATAAGATTTCTGCTGGGCCTTGAAGGACATATAAGGATTGAGATGTGGGGAAACATAAGTCCAGAGAAAGAAATCTCAAAAACATACTAAGAAAATGAGTATTTTAGTTTGGCTATAATGTAGAAGTCATGGAGGGAAATAATAGGAAGCAGTTATAAAAGTAAACTGGGGCTGGTCCCAGCAGCTCGGGCGGCGGGAGGAGCGGTAGCGGCCAGCAGCCCGGCTTCCAGAAGGCTCTCCTCGCATCCTGCAGCACT
The DNA here is from genome assembly GCA_004027955.1 of Chaetophractus vellerosus. Taxonomy (NCBI): domain Eukaryota; kingdom Metazoa; phylum Chordata; class Mammalia; order Cingulata; family Chlamyphoridae; genus Chaetophractus; species Chaetophractus vellerosus. Next base: position 677 of record PVKH010029006.1, on the reverse strand, counting down.
GCCAAGATGCCCAAGAGGAAGGTCAGCTGGGCTGAAGTGGCCGGGAAGGAGGAGCCGGAGAGAAGATGGGGGAGGCTATCCACTAAACCCGCTTCTTCGAAAGTGGAAGTAAAGCCCAAAAAGGCAGCAGGAAAGGATAAACCTTCAGACAAAAAAAGTGCAACCAAAAGGATAAAGGGGAGCAAAGGGAAAACAAGCTGAAGTGGCTAACCAAGAAACTAAAGATGATTTACTTGCAAAAAATGGAGAAACTAAAAAGGAGGAGAGTCCAGCCTCTGATGACACAGAAGGGAAAGAAGCCAAGTCTGGTTAATACCATGTCTTATCAGTAGTACCTGTTTCTCTCTCCTTATACAATCCAGAGGAATATTTTTATCAGCTCTTTTGTAAATACAAGTTTTTTAGTAGCTCTAAAAAGAAAACATTTTTAAGAAGGATATTGGAATCCCACCTTATCCCATTTTTTTAAAGTGTAAATGTTGTTTTTTTTTTTTTAAAGAGGGGAAATAATTTGCTGGTTGTTTTATTTTTTGGTACAACCAGGAAATAGTGGGATATTGAATTATGGGAGACTTTGACTGTCTTGGGTGTCAACTTAACATTCCACTGGGGGCTGGCAGGTTTTTGTGTTTGTGTGTGTGTTTTTTTTTAAAGATTTATTTATCTATTTATCCCCC